>JAODTR010051870.1:0-40990 GCA_025399935.1 Amblyopsis rosae
TGCCTTAACAAATACCCCCCCACCCCCCCCCCCCCCCCCCCCATCTCCTTCTGTCCCCCCACCCATCGTCTTCTGCTGTTGTTGTGTCGGTGAAAAAGAAATAGGACTTTGAAGGAGTATTTAAGGGGCTTTTTTTTTAAGGGCCCTTTTTTGTTTTCTCATCAAAGCTGGAGCATAACTTGTAATTTTTTTTTCTACGTTAACGCCAGAACCTGGCAGAGCTCCTACAAGGATTCGCACCAAGAGCCTGTCTGCATCTGAGATTGAAGTCTCATGGAAAGCTCTACCCTGGAATGCTAGCAAGAGGAGAGTTCTTGGCTATGAGGTGAGTTACACTACAGTGAAATGCATTGTGTGCTTTTTAGTATGCTTGAATGTGCGTTTGTGTGCGTGCGTGTGTGTGTGTGTGTGTGTGTGTGTGTGTGTGTGTGTGTGTGTGTGTGTGCCCTTTAGCAGGTAGCATCTAATATTTGTTGAATCTTGTTGTGTTCTATTATTGATGGATGTTCCGGGCTCATTCACCTTGGGCATAGGGGATAATGGCTTTCTACATGTGTAATTGTCCAACCTGGTCCCAAGCCTGTGCGTTCAGCTGTGTTACTCTTGTTGCTTACCTAAGTGCTGTAACTAGGCTGATTAGCTGAGTGATGCAATACACCGAGGGATACAACGTTTAGCCGCTAATCCACACAACAAAGGCTACTGCCAAGCACCATGGCCTGGGCTTGTTTTTCTCTTCTTTCAGTGCTTGATATTATTAAAATGTAATGTACCGCACAAACAAAAGCCCCGTTGTCATCTGTGGGTCACGGAAAGTGACGGAATAATACATTGTTGACCACTCAAAGTCAACAACAAAGCAAAGCATTCCGGTGAGGAAAGAGGAATTCTATTTGCACTGTCAACCCGGCTATTTCAGCCTGGACACTCTGGTGACAAAGACAATCTTTTATCAGTTGAAGGTGATGGCTGGGTTTTTGTCAAACCTTTTAGCATATTGTGCTGTGGTTTTAACCACACGACTCTAGTCACATCACCCTTGTCGAGCTAAGAAACGTCAAAGCACTATAGCCTGCACTGAGCATAGGGTAAACAAGAAAACACACTGCCAATGTTAGCTTTTAGCCCATTTCACAGTCACAAGAGGTCTCTCTCTCTCTCTCTCGTATTTCCATAGAGTTCAGTGGCAGCGTATGAAATAAGGCTTTTTCAGTGTCTGTCGAGTCTAGGACGCCATTTGCATTCATGTCTGTGCTTTTCTTTGTGGGGGGGGTGGTTGTTTTCCAGCTGAGGTACTGGGCTAGAAATGAGAAAGAGGACATGGCCAGTGTGCAGAGGACGGTGGGGAATCACACGTCTACAGTTATCCGAGGGCTGCGAGGCAGCATGTCGTATAACATCTCTGTGAGAGCGTACAACACAGCTGGAACAGGACCTGCCAGCACCACCGTCAATGTGACCACCAAAAAACCACGTATGCATATAGATATCATTGTCCCCCTCAGTGGACTCACAGCAGTGGGTTGACTTCTAGTTTGCACCTACCTGGTAAACATAACGGGTGAATTCATGTAAAGACTGGGCTAATGTAACGTATGCCATGTGCTCAGCTACCACTAGGGGGCACAGGTTGACATGCAGCCGCACTCACAAAAATCCTTTTAAAGGTGTAGTAAACACTTAATTAAAAACCATTCTCTAAAGCCCTTCATTATAAACCATTATATAGTTGAAGCCCTTAATAAAAAACACTCTATATTTTAAGGTCCTATATACTATATACAATATTTTTTAACATTAACATAGCAGCAAACAAACTGAGCAGATAATGACATAACACTCCTTCTGTGTGCGTTGTAATCCGAGCTCTGTTCTTTGTTTTTATAGCCGGGCTGGCCTTGCATCTTAGTGTGGCCCACTAAACATTTGATGTTTACTGGGATGCTGGACATCTAGTGGCAGACATGATCATACATATTTCCTTTAATCTAATACTCAGTCTACTAAATAGCAGCCTCTTTTACCCTCATAGAAAATACCTGGATCTGTTAAGTTCATGTTTGGTTGCTTTTAGTCAACCCATAACTGCATGTTTGTAAGTTATACCAACTAGATTGCTGCACTCTGTGATCTCACAGTACATGCATATTAAAATAAGTTCTAATAGCTAGTGACAATTATTTCACAGAAACCAGCCTGCATATACAGTATATAACAACAGCTAATAAGTTAAACGTAAGTTAATGGAGAGGTTTCTTGAACCCTCGCTGTATATCTCCCTAGCTGTCAACCTTTCATAATAAGTCATTAGGATAAGAATAGGCGTCAGTACACTGTTTGACGTGCGTGTTCCTCTCCACACAGCGCCCAGCCAGCCCCCGGTCAAAGTGATGTGGAACACGTCTGACTCCAAGATTATATTGAACTGGGAGCAGGTCAAGGCCTTGGAGAATGAGTCTGAGGTCACCGGGTACAAAGTAAGTGCACTACATAGCTGCCTGCAGCTGTCGCGTGAGCTCGCTAGGTGGCGGTGGAACGTCCCCGGCTGACTTTCACATGTCCACAGGTGCTGTACAAGAGCAACCGCCACAGTCGCACAGACGTCATGGAGACCAACAGCACCTCCGTAGAGCTGTCTTTACCGGCTGACGAGGAGTACATCATCCAGATCAAACCATTCGGAGAAGGAGGCGAGGGTAGCAGCAGCCAGCAGATCACCATCCCACGAATACCAGGTCAGTCAAGGGCAGGCGTCTGTCAGGGGCCAGCCTGGTAATCCAGCCCCACGCTGTCTCTGACAGAACAGATTACAACTACACTTTAATGTCATCATTGTCATTTTGCTAAATAAGGTAATAGAATACAGTAAGGTCCAGAGTAGGGATGGGACGATATACGATATTATCGTTTATCGCGATAAAAATGCTGACGATAATCGTATCGTGGTCAATGTCCATTATCGTGATAGTCACGAATATCCTCACATAAGTATGAATATTTTCACAAGTGACTTAAAGCAAGCTGTATTGCTCACTTGTACAGTCCAATTGTATTAATTTAGTAATTTATTTATTAGCCTGCATCTTTCCAGTCAATCACCACCATGGCTGAAGGCTCGGCTTGCCCATTGTGTCCCCCACAAACAAATAAAATACAGGTTTCAAAATCAATCAATCACACACAAAATATACGGTACTGTACATATGTGTCATGATAATAAAAAGGATGGTTTCTTAACAAAATGTAAGATTAAGTGATTCCAGTATGTTTTAGTGACATTTTAAGAGTTTCATAATAAAATAATAACTGTTCGTGATAATATCATCTATCGCAATTATTTTGGCCAGGATAATCGTGATACCATTTTTTCATATCGTCCCATGCCTAGTCCAGAGTCACTTCTCCAACATGTTTTAACTGGAACACCTCTTCTGTTTAACTCCCATGTTTCCTGATTGGATGACATAGGTGAACACATATGTTACAACCTCCAACCTGATGCCTAAACTAACCCTGCATTACTTTCTACTTGCTCCTCTGCCTCTAATGCTGTTTCATGTAGACAAACTTTTCAAATATGAACATTTGGGCCTCTAGAGACACTGGAACAATATCGAGTACTAGTGTGAAAATACATAATCTTCATAGGCGTAGATTCTAGTGGGGATTCAGGTGATGTGTCCCCCTCAATATTTAGAACAAGTGCATTTGTCCCCCCCCCCCCCCAAATAAAAACATGAAAGACGCACTGGGGCCGCCCAGCGGTAGTTGGAAAACCTCCAGCTTGTTGTATGGATCTCTGTACAATGACAATAAAGGATTATCTTATCTTATAATAGGTTATGTCCAATATTTTGCCAAAATGTGTAGTAGACTATTATTGTTTTAAATTAGCTATTTAAGCCTAATACATAGTTTGATAACCCTTACTTATAGTTTTCATATATTTTGAATTGTGCCAGGATTCCTGTATTTAATGTTTTCCTTTAAATAAAAAGACATTTTCGCCATACGTTCCATAGTAATTCACCAGAATACAGAAAACAGTGTTTGATTTTCAAAATGTTATGTCCCCCCCCATGTTCATACGAAATCTACGCCCATGCTAGTGCCATTTCTTTACCTGATCATAATTACCAGAATATAAATATTTTTCTCCTACTCCTATTCAAAATTGTAATTTTTACATTATTGTCACACAACAAGGCTACAGACAAACACAAATGTCTTTAAGATGACAACCCAGAAACAACAAGAGATACGTTGTTCTGGGTTAAACTGCATTTGACTTAGCAAAAGCGCAAGATGGCTGACTATAAAGTACATTCCACTCCCTACTATGGGCTTTTTTCACATGGATGTCATAATAGCTTATAACAATTGTAAGTCAATTTCATTTAGGTTCACTACTATTACTGTTATATGAGCTGTACTGTACCTGTGTATTCTCTGCTACTGCACGACACCTCTGTGAAAAGGGCACATTAGCGTGCAGAACAGAAAACATACGTTTCCAACAACAACGGCGCTAAGTGAAGACCCACAGTATATTTCTTTTCACTAAACTAAACAGTAAAACTGCCTCATTCTTTCCCACGCCTTTTCAGGTCCCAATGCAATCGGGTCAGCATCCAAGGTCTCCACTCTATCAGCTCTCAGCACAATAGCACTGTCTTTCACAGCGCGGACATCTTTATGACAAACAGCTCCCAGTAGACGTTGCATCTGATGCGGAGACAGCCCTACCACGGAACACAAACAGCCTTGTCTGGTGTAACTAGATCCATTCATTTAGATTTTAGAGACAGGAGGAAGATGCTAACTAATAAAGTAAATAAATACATATAAATAAATAAAAAAAGTCACATCATTGAGATGACAGGGGAAGAGCCCGCTTCAGCGACCAGGCTAAGTAAAGGAGATTGACCGATGTCTTTGACTCTGTTGTTACCAAAGCGAGCTTTCATAACAAAAACACAAAGAAGAAAAAAATGGAAAAAAATGTCTTATGCATATTTTATATGACATGTTGAGATTTTATAGATTTCTTTGGAATCAATTCAAGACAAAGCCAACATTGGCTGTTTTTAGTTTTTCCCTCTTTTTTGTAAAATGCTATGGTGAGAGGAGATCAATGTATGGCAAACAAAATGAACAAAACAAAGCATTCGGAGGATGTTATATGGCAGTGCACTTTTTGTGTTCTTAAGTAAGTCAAGACTTGTAACTGTGGTTTTATGTCATTGACCAGAGTTAGGGTTTTCTTTCACGTGAATGAACTGTTAATATTATCCTACTTGTACATTTCTGCAGTTTCAATAGTCCTCTCAATATTCCAAAAGGCATTGCACTTAAGCCATCCGTGTGACATCTCTTTGAACCGTTTTATCGGCTCCCAGAGACCATCCACCCTGGGTTTCTCGATTCCTTGGCCACAGATGGTGCAGTGGCTATCTCCTGCACCATCTTTCATTTAGCCCTGTGTCCACTAGAGCTATTCTTTGCCTTGTTTGTGCCTCATCATATGTTCAAAATCCTCAGGTCCTTAAAGAGCCTTAATTCATTTATGTGTATCAGAGACATCAGAAACATTAGAACCATAGAGAGCTACAATGCAGCCGCACTGATGTTTCCAGTATACACTCTGCTGTATCGATAGAAACTGTCGTTGGGGTTTCGTGGGCCAGAATCCTTTGTGCAATGCTGAGGTTATATTATGGTTAGTTTGAGCAGCACGTCGCTGTTTAGCATGGGTTGTCGGTATGGGTGTGCATTCCTAATAAAAGACAATGCTGCTGAAGTCTTTTAATTTCTCATAGTCTTCTGATGCTATTTGAGATTGCTATAGTACAGTAGTACACAGCAGTCTATATGAAGCGTATAATCCATTGAAAACAGGTAGTTTGTAGTACTTTGAAGGAAGGTGTACTGTAGGCTACTTGATCATGCATCAAGAAATGTGAAATATACTTTTTTCTACACTTCAAATCATTTATATAAACAAATATTTCTAAAGAGCTGGTTTACTTGGTTTTTATGTAATTACACTGATTCATACTGTGTCCAGCTGTTTCTCAGCATGCCTGTACTCTGTCCCCTCTGTTCTGTTCGTTCACCTGCAACATCGACTGAATGGCTTTTGAAACATGCAAGATTATCTAGGTGTCAGTGCTTCTGTCTCTCATGCCAGACAATCTGACATATACTGTACTGGGTCTACCATTCCTATGCTCCAATACACATCTGTTGCTGTTTGTTGTTTATACTGTGTTAATAAAATTTATTGCTTTATAGAACTGTGTCACACATAATTTTCTATAATAAGATCCACCAAATGCTACAAAAGCATTTTCTAAATGCTTGAGTTATTGTCAATGTATAGGAAAATACTAGTCTACAGTAAATTGAGTATATTTATACTACCTAGTATGGAGGTTGAAAATATAAATATATATGTATATATAATGTATACATATCTAGACATTAGTCTGTGTTTGTGTGTTACTGTAAGAATAACATGATACAAAACAAATGTACAAATCACCTCTATGTTTCACTTCTGCAATGTTGTGTGCAGATGTAGACAACATATTTGGTCAGAAACACACAATGTTATGTTTGGAGGTAAACCGTGGCACACCAACAAAATGACTCCATCCCAACCATGGAGAATTGTGGAGGGAGCATCATATTATTGGAGAGTTAAATGCCATTTACAGGATAATGTGTGACTTATCACACAAGCTACATGATGTAGTAGACTGATTTTAACACAAGTAAATACACAGACACTAGGTGGTGCTAAAAGCCCACAAATTATTTATGTTTCTGCCTTCACACAAAACCCTTCAACATGTTGAAACATTTGATACCTGCCTGCTTATACATTCTGTGAAACAATCTATTCAAATTATTGAAATTTATCCTATTCCCTTATCTTTACATTGTTGTTTTTAAATTATTTGACGCCCATATCCAGAGATATAGCATTTTATTCATAGACATTTATTTATGCATGTATGTTTTCCATTGAGACGGTATGCAAATACAGCAAGTACACACATCCAAGCACTAGGGGATATTGAGCAAATGGCTGTGGACAGTTTAAAGGTGGAAGAGAGGTGCGCTGTAATGCTTGACAAAAACCAGACTCCGGCTTCTATATCAACAAGACCAATTATTGTGTTGTAGTGGCCACTGCGTTAGACCGCAGTTCAAACACTTGGCTCAATCCCACAGACTTTACAAGCCAGGTTTTCACTTTCTCAAAGGCTTGGGTTCACCTTTGACTTAAAGGCGAGGTAATCTCTACGGTAGATGTGCCTTGCGGAGGTAAACAGCCTTTTCATTTTAGCACAGATTTCTGTGGTCACGGTTACAATGACTTCAAGCATGAGGAAATCCTTTCCAGTCGCATATGCAACAGGATTTACTTTAGCTGGTCGCCCTCCTTCTATATTGAAGTCTACTGTCATTTTTCATTTAAACATTGAAATGTGGATATACAGTATAGTTCCACCTTTCAACTTACCACATTATCTTTACAACTTGTAATGCCTACAGTATAGTCATTTTCTGTAAGAAATTTACCCAATATTACATCAAAGATACCCCAATAGTATAAAGTGTATGTACTGCTATTGTTGCAAGCAAATGCGTTCACAACAATCCAGTGTCATATGACCCAATAAAATTCAACAGAACAAGATAAAACATACTAATTATGTTAGGCAATCTGTTGTTTCCACGGACATCAAAGACAGACAGACATATTTCAGAGTATTCCACCACGTTGGAGGAAAAGGATGTGTTTACTATAGGGTAGACAAAGCCACAGGTGTCATAGAGCTCCTTTTAATATAGCTTATCTATCTTGTAAGACTTTGTAATGCTGTTAATGTGCATGTGAGTTCACAGTCGTAATGGAACAAATAATGACATGTCTGCATTATTGCAAATTTCACAAGCAGTGAAATACACTGCCTTTGGTTAACAGAAGCACAATTACAGCAACACTGGTTTTTATTATGTATATAATTATGCATAGTATATTTAATATTATCCAAATATATAATTAGGAATCAATAGGCTTTGTTATTAGACATAGAGCTATAATATATCACACTATGAATCCCGGCTTTGTCTGAGGGGTGATAGAATAAGCAAACTGAGAAAAACCTTACACCATTCAACAATCATAAATGCATCTCAACTTAAAAGATTTTAGTCAACCGAGAACATACTTGTGTTATTCCAATAATCTTGGGCTCTACAGTAGAATCATCTTTACACCTATACCACAGTATCTTTATTATGATATCTGGTCAGTCTAGGTTATATTTATCTTCACTTCATTTGATCCATTGTGAAAACAAAGCCGCAAAAACTAAATATATTTTACCTTGGGAAGCATTAGAAGTAGTTAGTTTAAGTAGGCCCTTTTTGATTACTATTACAATACTGTAGCCAAGATTATAGAAATAACATACATTGAGCTTTATCGTTTAAAACAAGCAAAATAAAGTGTAAAACATGACCTCAATTAGCAAACATTGTATTTAGTGTCCTCAGTATATATATTTCTACTAAAAACATGAATAGCATACTTTGCTATTGGGTGGCTAAGGCTGGCAAGTTGATACAAAATAAACTATAAAATAGAAATATGGGATAATGGCAGCAATGTTTTTTTTGTATGTGTAGTAGAGTCTAGGACCAAACTGGATGCAATCGGTTTCCATTCTTTAATTGATAAGAGGTCATATAAGTCTAGCATGGACCAACACTGCTTATCGGAGGTGTTCAGTTCTAACACTTCAACACCACCGATGGAATTTAGTCATGAACCGGTGTTCTTTGCAGCTTTACATTCCCGTGGCTATTATTGTATCATGCAGATTATTATTGTCTAATATTATACATATTTCATAAACAAGCAAGCACTGGACATAAATTAGATTCTATAGTTGTTTAAAAATGTAAAAGGCTAATAAGACAGCTGTTGATTATACAGTATGGAGAGTGATACCAAGCATTAAAGGCTGGCTCTCGCCCACCCCTCAATCGTATAGCATTATTAACCCACGCCTCAGACCCACCTGCATTGCTCCCATATTTCATGTATGATTCATCAGGCCAAGGCAGGCATCATCGTGGTGAACATAATAAGTCCTGCAGAATAACTGATCAAAGTGAATCAATATACAGTATATATATATGTGTGTAGTGGTGGTGTGTTGGCTATGTCTCGGGCAGAACTACGTACGTCATCGAAACTTGTCATTCAAACAAACCCAAACTTTCGGAGGAGTCGAGAAATCCATTGGTCCATTGATGTGTGTTTAAAGTCGATACAAAGTGAACTCCCAAGGCCGTCAGTAGCCCTCTCTGCAAAGTGGGGAATGCACATAGTAGCGGGCGTGGTGCTCTTAGAACGCTCATTACAAGTCCAACCTGTAAACACCCCAGGAAAAGAAAGCGTTCCTAGTGTAACAGGTGTGTGCGGATGGGTGGGGGGAAAAGGTAGGAAGAACTGGGACAGCACAAGGCTAGACTACGTCTGGTCAGGTCAAGGGGGGCGGGCCATGTCACAGTCGGTTTGGCTAAAGGGAGAGAAGGTCTACTGCATTGTTGGGGAGACGGCGGGAAGGTCGTCTTCAGGTGTCTCATGTACACATGGTTGGGAAGGAGTCCTTCTATTGGCTGTGGCGGTGTGCAGGAAAGGGATGGGGCACTAGATGAGACAGCCGAAGGGCTTCTCGCCCGATCCCGGTCTCAGAAGCCACCGGGGAAGGAACCCATCAGGACTGGGAAGACATAAGAACACGTTTGGTTACGAACAGGACAGGGAGACATTTAACCATGGCGACCACAACGCTGTTACGCTAATCATTGATGTTGATGTCAGTGTTCTGAAGGGACCTCTGATTTCCTCTGCATCTCCTCGGTGGGAGACTCTGTTTCCCTGATAACCACGGCTTTCGTCACCAACATGTCCGGGTGCTGCTGTCTGGCTTCTTGGATGGCCATGGCAAGTGCCTAGTGAAATAGTATGACAATTAAGACCAGCGTTTCAATATACAGTATCTCAGCACACAGGGGCCATCGCAGTAAGCCTCAGACATGTTTATGTTTATGCTACCTGTGCCTGACATTTTTAAAACTAAAGAGTCGTTTACCATTTATTTGAGAAGGTTTGTGAATAGACCTTGTGGTTTTGAGGGCACAATAAAGGAATCAATGTGTTGAAGATCTGTGTACACCGACTTCACCTTCGCCTGCTAGTAAACTAGGCTAAGCTTTAATCAAAAATGTCAATGTTTTGGGCAAACGATGGCTTTAATACGTGCCTGGTGTTGGTCTACATCATCGTCTCCTGTGATAATGATCCTCTTCTCAATTCTGGTCTCGGAGTAACCTCCTTTCACAGTCTGTAAATGACCAACACATGGTCATTTACATGACCATAACAGTGAATGCTGCCTGGGTCCAAACACATAGAATGTACAATATACTGCAGACACAACCTTTTAATACAACATCATTGCTGTTTAATGTACAGTACATGCATTCAAGAGTACAGGGGTGGGCATGATGTGTGTTTAGGCCTTAACATTCATGTCAAATAACACATTTGAAACTTATAGGAACAAATAAAAAGTCACCTTGGTAACTTGAGTGGTGGTTGCCGAGGTGACATTTTCTGCTGTGACACTCAGCGGGGACACAATAGATTCTCTCCCCAGGGTGCCTGCTTTTACCTAGACCACAGCCATTACAGCAGGGAGTCAAACACACATTGCAGTGGTACAGGAACAAAAACACACACAAGTAGGCAAATACACCAGGTTAAGAAAGGCTTTGAAGTAGAGGGTAAAAGATACAAGCAAAGAACACACAAGCAAACACACATACGCACACACACCCACATTTGCCGAAATTTTCTTCTGCAAACTAAAGCTTTATTTATGTTTTGTGTGCATCACTTTCAGTTGTAATGCCAGTTGTTACATGCATTAATTGTTAAGCATGTGATTACTGTATCATTTATGCTGCAACCACTTGCATGGCACTGAAAAGGGAATATTGTGACACACCAAACGTGGTTGTCAAGGTGTATAAAATTCCTCTGTGAAACTTACAGGGGAGCCATTTTCTTTCAGGATAAAAGGTTCCTCTTTGCAGCTGATGAAACCATAGCTCTGAATGAGAAAGAAAACAACGGTGATTGGGATTACATTTCAAGTGTATTATGTGTTTATATACAGTATATGTATTTATTGTAACTTTCTCTAAAAGAGAAAAAGCTGAATTGTCATTAATGAAACCGTTTCAGAAATAATAACAGCATGAGTCAGAACAGCAGCCAAACAGGATACTATGTAGATTACTTCCTGCAACAGCACACAACAACACAAACACACACCACTCAGAATACACTCAGAATATTCCCTGGGAACTAATCTGAATATGGAAATGTGACTGTGGTCCAGTAAGCTTTTTAGCAGAAATAGCCCATAGTTCTTGGTGATGAATTAAAAATTCTTAAAGTTATGTCTTTCATAATTTGCCTTATGATTTTGCAATGCCAATGATCCATTTGAGATCAGCAATTGTCCGCCATGGAGGGAGGGGGTGGGGGGTGGGAAAAAGCCAAGTATTTGTGCTACTCTGGATAAACTATACAGAGACACATACCATGTCTCCCTCTGCTGGTGGAATGGTGTTAGAGCTGGAGACCTTTGTCTTCATGCAGTTGACGTCATCAACCATTTGCTGCAGATACATACAGAAGCCAATGTAGCTTACTCTGGCAGTTTTGAAAATGTCATTTATCTTTAAATTCAGAATTCAAAGGCAGATTATTGACACAGTTAATCCATGCCATTACCGGAAGCATGAATATTTAATAAATCACCTGTGAGATCGCTTAAACTGAAATATTTTCCATGACAGATTAAAGAAATCCAGCACAGTTTTATCATCCTCATTCGATTCCTGTCAATGCTTTAATGACTCCATTATGATGACATAATATCATCATAATAGAGGCCTGATGAAAATGTCCATTACGTCACTGAAGCCCAAGCAAGCATGGCATTGTTTGAGATGGAGAGCTACATACTCCAGTGCTTTGGGGTTGTTAACTGTCACTGCTGACAGCGCAGGTCTAGCTCAATATAAATTCACAAGCTGACACTCGGCATGAACGCATCTGCCATGGCAAGATAATTAACCAATTTCCCTATGCGGATTAATAAAGTTCAATGAAATTACACACTTCTATTGTTTCTCTAAAACGAAACATGCAAGTTAATTCAGCCAAAACAAAAAATCGAATTATTCTAGTTATTCATAGCTTCCACTCCATAACATACGTCAAAAGAGGGATTATTGTAAGGAAGCTAAAGTCACTGGTTCAATACGACATCATGAAAATATAGAAAATCCTTACACTTCTGGTCATTTATGAAAATGCAACCTAATAAAGCATATGTTCCAACTGGGTCTAAGGCTCTCGCATTGAGCAGTGTTGTAAACCTGCTTTACCTGCGGTGAGACATCTGTGACGCGGGGGTGAAGATCTGATCCATTGGTGTGCGTCTCTGTCTTGGAGTCAGTCCTCCTCAACATGTGGACCATGCTCACAGAGCTGGGGTCTTTCCTTGCCACCGGGGGCTGTGGGGAGACAAAACAGCTTGAGACAGCTGCGAGTCCATGCTTGATCATCTTGAACTTATGAGGAAAAAAAAAACATTTGAGAACACACACACACGCAGAAACATGGCTAAATACTATGAAGACATTTAAATAATTCAACTGTAAAATGCTTTATTACGTTGGAACACAATTTTTTTTAGATGATTTCACACAAAAAAATAATAAATTAAACACACAATAAGCAATAAAACAAATATCTGCAGAACAAACCATCTGAAATTAAAAACAAACAAACCAACAGAAAAAAAAGACAAAAGATTTGTCAAGAACAAAAAACCAAACAAACAACAAAACTGAAAGAATGATTGGAACAATACAGAAAGGGCACCAACTGAAAAAGAGCGCCAGTTGTCTGTGGAAGCCAGGCCAGGCAGAGCAGATCCAGTGGTTTGGAAGCTGTCTACCTCGTAGTGCAACCGCTCCTCCAGAGGCCTCTCCTCTATGGGGGACTTGTCGTGGGAGCCCATGAGACGGGCGGAGTAGAACCTGGAGGTCTCCTCGAAATCCTCCCGGCCCACCTCCGGATGACGCTCCCTCCCCTCCGCCTCAGACTTGGAGTAGTCGTCCGGCCCGCCGTGGAGGTCCATGACCACGGTGAAGTCCGCCTCGGCCTCCAAGCTGGAGGTGGAGCTGACCGTCATGGAGGAACACTTGCGCTCGATGCTCAGGTGGGTCTCCCTCATGCAGGCCACCGTGTCTCGCTCCTGCTCCTGCTCCTGCTCCTGCTCCTGCTCCTCCTCGGAGGGCACGCCTGCCTGGGACCTCCGGTCTGGGAGCTCCCTCTGTCGGGTACAGTAGGGTCACACACACACGCTTATCCTCCTGGGTGGTGACGTGGGCAGGGAGGCGGACGGGAATGGGACTTGTTGGCTGTGTGTGTTGTGGATCTTGAGCCCAAGCCATGATGCATGCAGCACGATCCTACAGTAACACCCACTCAATCTGACGTGCCGTCAGTGTGAAAATAACAACAACAGCAGCAGCACGGATGGCTGAAGGATTATGGGAATGAATGAGGACAGCTGGCACTTCTATTGAGTGACACCGTCTACAGTTCCTCTCATAATTGTAGCCTCATCTAAAGTAAACAAAAAGCATTTCAACTAGGAGGTAGCTTTAATGAGGTCGGTTTAATGGTGCCGTATCCCAGGGGTAGAGGAACACAGCCATTAGGAGGAATGAATCGTGCACAGCAGGCATGCTAAACAGCAACTCCACGGACATGAGAGGGTTCATACTGGGTACGCAATGCACGGGGGGGTGAATGGATGCGAGCAGCGACGTTTATATTGAAAGAACAACCTTGACATCAGCAAATGGCTCTTCGTAGATAGCAGGAGTGGAGACAGGCTCCTGCAGTGGAAAGCAGAGGGAGAGGCAGAGCGTCTCTTAGTTAGCAAGGGCTGGCCCGTCCATTAGACAGGGAACACCACACAAACACCAATGGAAAGGTAGAGCTCGACTGTGGCTTGACTATTCGGCAATCTGCCAAAGCTAAACTCAAACCAAATCTGGGACTTCATTGTACCGCTTCTCAAATTGCAGAAAAGCTTGAAATGAATAGCTAATAGCAGTATTGTTAGCAATGATCAAATAATCCAAGCCCAAGCTTCCAGGAGAAATGTTAACTGCTTTGGGTCAATTTGTATGCGGTCGGGATTAGCTGAAGTCAGCCTCAAATCTTAAGATCTACTCAAAAGAGATGTAGTGTGGGTGTCAATAACATTAACAAGACAGAAAAGGGTCATCTTATTAAAACAAATACACCAGGTTCCTTTGTTAGAACTATCTTAGGGAAAATGGCATGCATTTTCTAAATAGATGTTCAGCTAAGCAACAATGTCTTCATGACCAAAGAGCATTCGCAGAGAAGCGGTTTTCATCAGAGGAGCATTCATGCACCCAAATAGCACTGATTGATTTTCAATACGAGATGTTTATCAAAGTGATGCCAGTCACATGACTAAACAGATGATTAAACCGTTTTTAATGTTGAGTTTATCTTCATACTGTAAGCTTGCACTTGTGTGGTCACTCGCACATAGAGGCCAGAGCCTTATTTAACATATCCAGGACCTTGACTCAGATGCAAAGGTAGGAAATAATGAAAGCTGTCAAAGCTACTGTATGCATTTCAAATTCCTTTTCTTTGGGGTCCAAATGCATACAAGCTCCTAATGATGGCAACAGTGAAATGAAGCAGCATATGTGATGCTCGGCTGAGTCATGCATTGGTGACATGCTGCTCATTGTCTGCTTGTCTTTAATGCTGGAGGAGCCAATGTTGTGCATTTAAGAATTAATTCAAAAGTATGTTCGACCCATTTGAGGCTGTGGATAGAATTTTTTTTCCCCCCCACTGCCCAGAAGAAATAAACAGGTCTCGCCAATATACAGTATATATTTGTATCAGGTGCGAGTACTGTAATTGAATCAATAATATGGATGACAATGACATTTTTCTCCCTTTTCCTGTATCAGGTAATTCAATTTACAGAATTAAGAAGGTAGTTTTGCATTTTGCACAAATCACCCGAGCAACGATACGGTCAGCCATTCCTTGCAACCATCTAGCAGTGGAGAATGTGTGTTGAAAGGAAATGTGAGGCTTAGCGGGAGTAGGGAAGTCAAGGCAACAGCTAAAAGATATTCTTTGTTTAGTGTGTTTTTTTTTAATTAACAACTTGTTTCACTGCCAGAAGTCAGTTGTACAGATTTGCCAAATATGGTACAAATGTGGAAGCAACGGCAGGAAGTTAAATGGGTTGTTCAAAGGGAGAGTCCACACTCTTTACAGGCAAATGCACTGCTAGCGTATCTACTGATGGCCAGCGGGGAGCCAAAAGTAATAAGCTGGCCCCTCATCATACAGGTAAATAAAGGTAAAATGTATGAGCATTTCAAGTCACTGAAAACGGAGAAAAAAAATCAAGAATAAAAAGAACTGTGTGCTAGTCAGTCTGAAGCTCATGCGATGCTTTGTTTCCAATGACTGAATAGTAGATGCCTGGCACAGTTACCGAGTGTCTCTTCTTGGCTGTGTCCAGGCAGGAATCTCTGCTGGCATTTCGGCTGTTCCGCAGTATCAGCCCAGACTCCCTGGCCTTCTGCGTTTTCACTGGTGGGGCAGGCGGAGCCATTTTGGGAAGTACTGAAGCCTTGGAGCTGTCTGCGGTTCCTCTAGCAGACTGGTAGCTATCGTCATGCTGTTCTGTTTCATTCCCTGGCTTAGCCATGCCCTCCAGCTCTGTAGATAACGCTGACTGGAAGCTAGCGGAGTCAGTCCAGTGGAGGTCAGAGGAGCCCTCAGACCAGCGATATTCCCTTCTAACAACTTGCAAACACTCCTGAACTGGCCTGTCTCCTTCGTCTTTGCAAGTGACACTCTTCGACCTCTCCGGCTTAAGGGGGACAATCCTGGTTATTTCTGATTGGTGGCTGCCCGATAGTCTGTGAAAAGACCTCCTCTGAACTTTGTCTCCCGACACAACTTCAATGTCCTCTGCTCCAGAGCTGCTGGCTTTCCGCTCGTGTGTCCTGACCTGCCTGAGTTTCACCTCAGCCAGCTCTTTGTTGTCAATTAGGCTTTTCCCACGTGACGGCAGACTGGCGGACCAATCGTCCTTAACGTTTGCAGAACTATCCACCTCTGCCTTTCCAGCTCCGTTCACAGAGCCCACGTCTGTGGTGGGTGGTCCAGTCTGGTGGACTTCACTCCTCGTCTGGTCTTTTCTCTGAGGAGAATCCTCTGCATCTCCCAGCTGAACGTCTTCATGCTCGCTGACAGGCTGACTGACAGCTGATCTTTGGATATTCATTATCTTAACCTCCGCAGATTGTTCTAGGTGGTTTCTTGTGTCTGAGGCATTTTGGGGACTGTTATCCCAGTCTGAGCCCTCGTTCTCTTCCTCACTAGAACTGTCGCTTTGCTTCTCGTATACAAGTGCTGAAGGCACTCCCAGGTTTAAACTCTGGGGTCTTCTTTTGGTTCTTTGTTTAGATGTTCGTTCCTTCGTCTGGCTCGGCCCCAGGGCAACATTACCATCTGCACCTGAGGAAGATTTGCCTGAAGATGTGTCTTTAAGCAAATCTTTATTCTCAGAATGCAGAATGAGAGATGACGTTTTGTCTGTTGGCTGAGGCGCAGAAACATTACATTCGCTAGCTGACTGTGGAGGTTGAAATTGCTTTGTGTGGCTTTGAACTTCTTGCTCATCATCCTCCGTTACCTCAATATGAATCATCTTTGCAACATCGGCCGCTTTTCCCTGGTCTACATCGGACAATAACACGGGAGAGGTGATCGCTTTGTTCTTATCCTCTGACTTCCACTCATGGTCGTGTTGATGAGTGTCTTGTTTGTCAATCAATACCCACTCCTCAGAGCCCTACATGTTGGTATAGATTAGACATGGTTAGACACTGCAAACAAAGATACAGTATGTCCACAACAAGCTCAGCCTCAATACACAGCAGGGCCCATGCGTAAGTTAACATATTCATTATTAAACAGGATCATTGTCTTGGTCAGTAAATCAAAGGGGAAACAATAACACATATACATAGAGAGACAGAGCAAGAGAAAATGCAACCTCAGGCGAAGTCACCACAGTCTTCTGGACAAAACCCTCAACTGAGAGACTGTTAACAGGGTCCTTCACCCCGACTCGGCCCACCAGCTGGCCAACAGGGAGTTGGGTGGGGGCAGGGTGGGGGGTTAGGGCAGAAGGAAGAGTAAAGAAAAGGGGTTAAAACCCACTTGAAGAGAAAGAGAATTAAGACAGAAGACATAAAAGCCCAGTTATAATGGATACACAGATGCTCTAAAAAGGAACATTTAAGGCTATGCAAATTAAACTAATTAAACTAATCTGAACTCCACTGTATAGTCAACATCAACATCTGCATAGCAAATTCAGCAATGACAATGCTTGTGTGTGTGTGTGTGTGTGTGTGTGTGTTTCCTATAAACAGATTTGTGGATGACTTGCTGCAAGAGTACAATGACAACTATCAATTCTCAGACAAAATAAAACAATCTCTCCCTCTATATGAGAAACACAGAGGCGTGATCTGATTGTCCTAGACACAATAGTGCAACATCTTTTGTTGACTCGAATCTTAGTAATCTGTGATTAAAAGCATAACCACAAAATGTGATAAAAGCTTCAGATATGACAAAACAATGGCGGTTAAGAACTCAAAGAAAAAAGAAAAATGCATATAATCATTTCTAAAGTGCCTCACATTGAGAAAATCTCACAAACATATTGTGTCTAATCTGTTTTAAGAGGTTTCCTACTGTGCCGCTTGTAAAACCCTTTAAAATACCCCTGAAAGTCTGAGAACTTCTTAATGCGCACATCCTTTAAACCGCATCTCAGATTTCCTTTGGCAATCTTTAAAGTACAGCTATATGCGATACAGTGAAATGTTGGCACTGCATGCAGGAGAAAGTGTTTCTGGCCATAGCCACTTTCCCAATATCACACTTATTTACTATACCCTCCAAATCTCCTCAGGCATGAATTATTAAATGAAAAGTATATCAAAAGATATAAAGAACTGATAAAAATTACTGTTTCCCTGTACGAAGGAAAAAGAGAGAGCAAATGTCTAGTGTATACCTGAACCGCATGAGAGCCTTTCGAGTGTGACAGCGTCAAAACCTGAATATCAATGCGCCTTTATGGAATGTCAAATATCCGAGGTTTCTGAATCTAAGAAAGGACCCCTCCACCACCTCCACCCTGACCCCTCCGCCACTCACTGCTTTCTTCTCTGGCGTTCCACCGGGCGAGGTCCCTGACATGCGATGATCGCGGTTCATCAGCTTGCTGTTGGGCTCCCTGAGGGCTCTCTTCAGCTCGTTGATGCTGGCCTGGTGCTTCAGTAAGACATCCTCCGACTTATCATGGAACTGGGAGAGCACGGTGGCAAAACAGAGAGAGCGCATGGGGCAGAGATGGGGGGCAATGGTTAGCAAGGCATCAACATCGGTTACTGCAAGCTGCTGCTATATTCACGCTGACACAGAGCTGCCAATGCACGCAGCGCTCTTGACTTGCGTGACGGACGGCGCGGCGACGTGGCATCGCACAGCATTAACACGTGCACAGGACGAGCGGCTACACAATGAAGGGATCAAGTGATTTGTGACTGAATCAACATGGCATTTGAGATACAGGCTGAACAGGCTGAAGTCAAATTAACCGAAAGTCGCTATAACCTTGCTGTGAACGCAAATTGAACCAATTAAACCAATTTAAGTCAACGATCAAATTGGACGAATCCATTTATGTTGACTTCAGACACAATTGTGAAGACCTGCAGATGGACATACTGTAGCGGGCATACTGTAGCGGGCATACTGTAGCGGGCATACTGTAGCGGGCACTTAAAGAGGAAACAGGACGACCTCTCCAATTACAGTGTTCCATTCTCAAGAAGAAGACAATTATTTCCCTCGAGAGATGTCAATCTGCAACTTTGCACGTGAGCCATTTAACACCCCCGAGCTCACACGCTATTCACAGCTTTTATGCATGTTTCAATAGACGTGAAAAGCTCTTCCTGGGTACATCGCTGGGCACGCGGACAAGCGATTGAGCTGAAGCAGGAGCTAGAGCCATTGGAGTCACCGAGCGCAAGGCGGGACACTGTGTACCTCCTGTTTGTGCCGCGGGGTGGTCTCCTGGTCCAACTGAGGAGGCCGAGTTAGGTCAGGAGAAGCAGATAGGATGAGGGAGATGTAGGGTCAGGGGGTACAGGAACAGAGGGTGATGCAGAGACAAGAAAAGCAGGCCGAGAAAACAGGCAGACAGACAGAATGAGTAGTTCAAACCTCCGGTCATATCATTCAAGCAACACTGTGTTACTGTCAACACAGACAGCGCAGATACAGCATTGTGGTCCTTGAGTCCAGTTTAAACTGATCATGTCAACGTTATTTCAATACTCATTCTTTAATGTTTTTCATTTGAGCGCCAAGGGTCGTACTGTAGCCACATACTGTTAAGCTAACAGTAGGAATACACAATAGTGTGATCATAGCAGACGAGCTGAAACCAACCACAGACAAAGACTGGTTTAGATGGACTCATGTATAGACAGTTAGAAAGACAAACATATAGGCCGACACAAAAAGATTTTAAACAGTGAAATGAACAAGCAGTCGGAGGTCACCAGACACCAAATACCTCCTGTTTATTGTCATTTGGTGAGCCAGCCTCCTCCTTTATTTGGCCAGCAAAAGTTAAAAAGAAAAGAAAAAAGGTTAAAGGAGAAAGGAGAAAATACACCATAGCTGTTAGGGGGTGTTATGAAAGCTTATAAACCAGACTGAATTGAGATGAAAGGAGCAAAGCTTGTATTTGCTAAATCCAGAAAAGCTTAGCATAGCCATGTCCAGCAATGTCACCAGGGCCAGACTTTGTAGAATAAAACCTTTCAAACCCCTTTGGCTTCCTTGTCTAATGCTACTTTATTTGAACCGTTACGCTGACACTAGAATATATAGGAATGAGAATTAAAGTACTTCCAAGACATTTAGCATCTGCAGTTTAGAAGAAGAGCTTGGCACTGACTGCCAAGCTAAACATTTTTATTACTGCCCTAACATGAGACAAAACTCAAACCTGTTTGGACGTTGTACTTCACTTAAACATACTGTTCTGGCTGCTTCCAGAGACACAACATTAATCTACGTATATTGTCTATGCATTATATCGTAACCTTAACCAAATTCAAATTATACAGTAGGCTATAATGTGTACATAAATTGTATGTATCCTATCCCCAACCTATATTCTACAAGGTTTCTGGGTTTATGTGTTTATATAGTAATGTACTGTACATGTATGTCTGCAAATGTGCATTTTTCAAAATGTATATATATTTTTGTGTTTAGCATATACAATACTAATACATCTTTATATATCGTTTTGTTTGTCAAAATGCCTAGTTGTGACAACGCTGTATTGAGAGTACCTTGAAATCCTTCTTTTTGCTTGGTGTTAATTCTCCCTCGTGCTTATGGGTGTGTTCTGGATCCTGGCCCAGCTCTTCATCCTGGTCCTCCTCCTCCTGATCCAAACTGGGTTCCAGCTCGGTCTCCTGTTCGTCCACCGAGGGGCTGCGGAGGTGCAGCCTCTCACTGACACTGCGATGGGACAGGCCGTCGTGGTTCTCGCACATGGACGAGATGGGCCGAGAGAACTCTGCTGGAAACACGGTGGCTCACAAGAGGCTGTTCCAGTCAAACCTACCAAGCTACAGTCAACTAGCTCTACTGTGTACTGTAGCTAATGCAACGTTTCCCAATCCTGATCCCGGGGTCACCCCAACGCACCCGAGTCAAATTAAGTGGTCGTTATCAATCTCTGCACAGGTTGATAACGGTAATGTTATTTTAGTGTTATATAAGCATTGAGGTTAAGAAGCTAAACTGTTTTACTAAAGGTCAATATCACTTTAATGCAGAATCTAGAATCACACCTAGATCTTTGAACAGAACAAACCTGAGCCTAAACGTACAGCACTGTGTGCATCTCCACTGTCTCAATCAAAAACACGAGCGCACGCACAGCTCCTCCTGGTGCCATCGTTACGGCTTACCTCCATCCAGGCTCCTGGACAGCAGGTACCTCTTGCTAGCGGAGCGCTCAAAGTGTGGAGCCGGCCGGTCGATCAGAGCGCTGGCCTGCCTGGTCTGAGCCTGGGTCCTGCCGCTGTAGCGGAACTTGGATCCCATCACCAGGAACCCCTTGGGGGGGGGCTCTGGAGACACCAGTCTGTTGGGACGCACGTGACACACTGTCGGCTCATGCAAATGTCACACAGGCAATGGGAGAATGTGTAACAACACTCGGAGTGGAAACACTCGGGTGTGGGTCGGGATCTCCCCAGGGGTCATCACTTCTATTTTTTTGGGGAGTTTGTTTATGAGAGGATTACAAGACTATTTCAAGATTCTGAATTAATTGTTATGCTAATAATACAATTCGACCCACTTTGATCAAAGAGTTTGAGAACTACTGCGCTACTTGGCGATGCACAACAGTGTAAACACCGCTAATAATGAATGTGAGCATAATATCATAGTTGTCTCAAAAGGGGTTCAAAACTATGTAATTCAAAAACCAGCATGTACTGCTTCTTACCTAAAGAAAGTGTGGTGCTCAATGCAGACCTTCCACAGCCTCTTAGCAGCTCTGTGGTTGGGAAGCTTAAAACCAATAGTACTTTCGAACTGTTCGTACTGGGGGACAAAATGAAAAACAGGGTCAAAGTTAAGTGTGAGCAAAGGCCTTGGTATTGTCAATTACTGCGGGACTACATCAAACCTCTTCCCGGAATACTAGGAAGAACACAATTTCGTACACTAATATACTCACACTTTAACATAACATCAGTCTACAGTGACAGTCTTTAGAGAAATCAGTATGCTTGTCATTCAAGACCATCCCCTGATCGCACATAATCTCACCACCCACTCACCAATAAACCACACAGCTGAAGCCGTAACTGTCCAACAGCGAGTAAATGCCTGTCCAATTACAGCAAGGATTTAGCTTTCCTAATAAGCCCACAGTCACACACTGGAGAGAATGGAGCAGATCATAACAGAAAGAGGATAACATCCAATTCTCTGACCCGGAGAGGATGAAGGCATTGCACAACTATATTTATACCCTTCATCCCTCTATGTTTTGTGCAGCTGCAGTGTCTCAGTTAAAGGGCTCTTTATTCAGCTCCATCACAGCTTCACTATGGGGCTCTGTCACTCGAGGCTCAGTGTGGAGGATAAGCCCCGGCCAGCGCATCGCGGCGCAGCACAAAGCACAGGACAAGACCATAGCAGACCCTGATGCTTTTCCACCATTGTGCTCATCTCCACTGGCCACGCATCCGCTCAGCAACAAACACACACGCAGTAGTAGAGAAGCTGTAGTTCTATAGCTGACCTCTCCTGGGCGGATCTTGATATAGAAGTTGCTCCTCTTGTAGGAGATCTTGAGGATCTTTGGCCAGGCGAAGCGGTTGATCCGCAGCCTGTCACGGTAAATGAGTAAGCCGTTGGCACAGACGCCCAGCATTATATCAATCCCTTCCGAGTCCTGCAGCGGCACAAAGGCAGTATAAGCAAAGGCCAGAGGTTGAAAAGACAATTGTATTGAAATGAAGCCATAGCCCTTTTGTTGTTGCCCACCTTAGCATGATGGAGGTCCACCCCATACATGGATAGCTTCTTAGCATTCTCCAAGAAGTTCATTTCAGCCTCTGATGGAGTCATACCCCTGTGGCAAGGTTAACATAACTATCACAGCCCTTCCTAAATCACACAAAATGAGGCCATGCACAAGATTGAATTATCCTTAATAATACACCTGATACTATTATATTCTAATATGACTTCCCACCTGACCTCCAAACGTAACACTTTGGCATTGTGCCAACAACCAATGCCAGCTGAAAGCATGACAGAGACCCTCTAACTAAGTATTGACGCACTGGAGTAGCTCCAACTGCATACAAGGCAATGACAGATGCTATGCTAATGCTAGCACATCTTCTAGCATAATGGTCTTTTTCTGAATTCCACCTGATAAATATTTTGCCAATAAATCCACACACAGGCGATGTGTCAATACATTCGCTTGTCACAAACAAACAGCATGGCCTCAAGTCAGGAATGAATGTCAACAAAAGTCAAGTCAACAAATAAGAGTCGAGTCAAGTGCCAATTTAATATGTCGAGCTTATGAATGGAATATTAATTTTCTAAAGCTACTATTACATTAATCATGTACAGGCTGACTGGAGTCACTGCTGCTGTGCGTGTGCGTGTATTGTACTTGTAATTCCGGTGGAGTTCCATCACCCGCTCCTCGAGCTCGCGAGTCTGGTTCGGAGCAAAGCGGAAGTCGCTGACGTAGTCGGAGCCGTGGTCGTCGAGGTCGTAGTCGCCCAGCTCCGCCTGGACGGCGTACGAACCCAACAGGGCGTGGGTGACGAAGGAGCACGGCAAGCGACCCGACAACATGTCATCCCTCAACTGCAGACACAGGTAGTATCTGTCAGAGGAGAGGTGGGGGAGGGGAGGGTGGTTGTCAACCGGGCCTCAGACAAACATGCCCTGACAGGAACGTGCTGTGTGGTTTATTCAGGGCAGGTACTTGCATTCCACCGTTATAATCCCGGGCGGTGTAGATTGTTACAAAATTTGTGTTTGGTTTACGCCAAATACAAAGCACCACGCACACTCCTTTTGCTTACCTGGTAATGTCCTCGGTGAGCTGAGATGGGTCTGGTGGGTAAAACTTGACAGAAAATGCGAAGTTCCACGGAGAGTCTGTCGAGAGTTTTAGTGGTAGTGTTTCAATCAAGAATCACACGATGCACCCGTAAGTGAATACGCTCGCATAAACTTGTTTTTCAGACATTTCAGCAAAGCAATAATTAGCTAAATGTATTAATGAAAAAATGTGTTGCATAAAACATAACATGTTAAGGGGGTCATCCTGAAGTTTGGGCTCCACACTGGATCCATGTATGTATCAATTATCACACAAATGTGACAGTAATATTACATGATTGCTACACAAACAAAACAAACTAACAAAACTGCCCTGACATCAGTTGTATTTATTACACAGTAATGAACCAAGCTAAACTTCTGTTCTCTGAGACTCACTGCGCATCTGCTTTTTGATCTCCTTGGAGGGGTCCAACCAGTTCTGAAAGACAAGAAGAAGAATTCACACAGGGCAGGCCCAAAGCATGGCTTAACACACCCTGCCATCATATTGTGTCTTAATTGCCTACAGTGTTCCAAATGAAAGCATTTCCATATGGCTACTTAAAGCCAAGTGTCCCATTCCTCCCCTACTGAGCAGTTCCATGTGAAGAGGACAGCCATTCTGGTTTTCCATCCTGTTATTAGACACTAGACACTTATTTGCACAGTGCACAAGCTTTTCCACAGGAGACACTACCTTTTCATACATATCGATAAGAATCATCATACGACAATCACAAGCGGGTTTATCTGCATCATCAAACCAACAGTGAACGATATGCATACACTGTAACATGTACAACCCTGCTGTTTAGAAGGTAATGCATTGAGGAGTACACTAGACACTGCAGAATGCTGAGAGCTATCTTTATTAGCTTCATCATTTTTAAAGTGGTTGGTTACTAACTAAAACACTTTTTGGCAGCTGTATAAAAAAAAAATAAACATAGTAACTGTTATTTTGACCATTTAAGATACCGTAAGACGTGCACTTGCACATGTGCACCGCGTACACTCCCAACCCACACAAACGCAAAATGGATACTAAATAACCGCTTCCATTTGTAGTGACTCAGTGCTGAGTCATCCTGCTAAACATCATAATCAGACGCTTGTACATTAGCTTCCTGACTCGTAGTGCGCTCTAGTGCCCCATTTCTCTCAAGCGTGCTTTAATTACAATGTTATTCGGAAAAAAGAAACCTGGATCTGTCCTTTGTTAGCAATTATAGGCCATTTTTCAACTGTCCTTTCCTCAGCAAGATACTCCATGACCACACATAATTCCACAGACAGTATGATGTGTAACAATCTGGCTCTCAGACAAAACAGCAACAGGGTGTGTGTCTATGAAACAGCCCTCTTCAAAGTAGTCATAGATGCACATGCAAGCAGATGTCCGTATTGTAGGGCTAGATATGAGTGCAATCTTTGAAACAGTTAATGTTTAGTTAAATTAGGTAATGTATTGTTATGGTCAAACCTATAGCGCCTCTCTTGACTTCACATGTACAGAAAGCAACTAATGTTGGGTCTCGCAGAGGTCAGTTGAATCTACTGTATACACACACTCCCTCTTGGTGACATCATCAGAACATACTGCATGCTTGCTCCTACCTTTATCCTGACAGCATGTTCCATACACTGCTGTACTGTGCATCTCACAACCCACGATAACCTGAGGCTTATAAATGTTGCATGCTTGTGTTTGTGTGGGTGAGTGATTGTTAGAAGTGTGGACGGCTGGTGTTATTTCTGCATTTTATGTCTGTATATGTGTGTACTGGAAGTATTTTGTTGGCAATGTATATGCATAAAATACGATATACAAAGACATCTGATATGAGTTAGCTCTGCTGTAGGCCTACTTTGCTATTCCCATGTAAAAACAAAAAGGTAACATTCACTATAACCTAGTGATCATGAATAAAATAAGTGTTTTTGTCAGGGCTGTATCTTCCAATACACAAAAGCAAAATAGCAGAGAGCGGTTAAGGCTGCGTCTTGGTCTAATCACGGGTAACTAGTCTTCTAACCCAGGCCAACTCCCTGTTAGATGGTATCCATTCTCTACTGTGAACAGGGTTGAGGTAGAAACCCTTTAGCGTGTAGCATTCACCGCACTTTGTGTCCATTACACTGTGTGGCTCAACACAGTGCTAACCCCACATTCTCTGTAATGAGACATGTATCCAGTTACGAGATGTCAGGGAAACATATATAAGCTGACAATGGAGACAAACTACATCCAGGATGTCAGTGTGGAGACTTGTTTCTTGTCATCTCTTCCCATTTTTATCACAAATAGGAAGGGATGCCTCTGCAGCCTGTTGTGAAATCGCATACCTGCCCTCAGGGAAGGTAACAACAGTCAAAACCAGTCCCAGGGTGATAGCTGAAGTTTCATGCAGACAGCAGAGAACTACTGTGTTAACTTTCGTAATAGCCATCATTTTAAAATAATGGCCATGCTTTGTGCACTGTTGAGATCAATGGAAAACACAGCAGCCTTTCAAATTACCCAAGAGCTTGTTGGAAGTTGTGTTCGCTATATTGAACAGATAAGAATTCTCGCTAGTTATGAATGAAACATGTTTATGAGCTGGACTGTGTCATGAGGTTTACTGTATATGGAGTATTATTCAGAACACCTTCTGGGTGTCTGCATCGGTAAAGGTCAGCCCAAAGTAGTCCTTCTCCAGCAGGTTGACGTGTTCACACACCATGTCCATTAGGGTCTTTCCTTTGGAGTGTTTCTGCCAAGACAAACACACAGAGGTACACTACTGCAGTATGCATACAATGGTAGCAAATACATGCTGGTAAAATTAACATTGATCCACAGCAACAACGCGAACAGGACATATTCCCCTATGCATTACCTAATTATGGTCTCTTCCAAACATACAAACCTTTTTAAACTAGGGGTCGGGACTAAGGGATGCTTATATTAACTTAACTTTAATATTTTTACTACCATTCATTCTAATCTTATTTGATTTACAGTATAAGCAACAGATGTTAGGCCATCTTGCTTAAAGGTGCATAAAGGTAGAGCAACTCTGGGGGCCCTATTTTAACGATCTAAGCGCACGGTCTTAAGGTGCATGGTGCATTTAGGGCGTGTCGAAATCTATTTTAATGGCAGATAAACGGTCAGTGCGTCGGGCGCATGGGTCCAAAGGGTTGGTTCTCTCCATTATTCATGGTGTGTTTTGGGCGTAACATACAATAAACCAATCTGAGTTTCATCTCCCATTCCCTTTAAAAATCCAGGCGCGCTTGCATCATAGGCGGATTGATATTTTACCGGCAGGTTTGTGAAAGCGCTGGAGCAGACCATCTAGGGCTAGGCAATAGCAAGATTCCTAAAATATGTTTATGAAGGTTACACACCTTCATAAACATATTATACATATTATATTTCACATTAACTTTTAATCCTTTGCATATTTGTGCGCTCCTGCACATCCCTGTGTGTGTGCTAGCAAGCAGAGTGAAACTAGCAAAGACACTTGCATTCTCACTTTGCGCCGGTTGTAAGATAGGGCCCCGGGACTCAAACTCCACAAGCCTTCCAGCTGGAAGTCCAAGATCCAGACCACTGCCCCCTTATTGTTTCTTACTTTACTTATCTTGATCATTATTTTTACATAACACGAAAAAAATGTATTATGTTTATATTTAGTGTATTCCTTTAATAGGAAAATAGGAAATATAAAACTGAATTCTGAATGTCGCAAAAAGCACCTTCTGTCAAAACATGAATAAACAGGGCCTCCACTGTCTGAGATTGAATAACAAAAGTAGCCATGATACAAACAATAGCTCCCTAGCAGGCATGACCCATACACCTGCGCACGCACGCACGCACGCACACACGCACACACACATTTTCCTAAGGTGTGAGAGCAGCAATCTGTATGCTCCTCTGTGATATTCTTCTCCCTGGAGCAGAATTTCGGCAGTGACAGGAAGATGGAGCGAGTGGTTGCCAAGGAAACAGATGTAGTATGACGCCTCTCCTGTCATGTTATATTTCAAGGCCAGGGCTAGAAAAAAATCTCTCCCTTTGCATCATTATGGGGAAAGTTATAGTGCAGCTCCACTTGGGAAGTACTTAAATGCACTCATTATGTCACTCAATAGGCCTCTTGTGGTAAATACATTATAAGGGAGCCGGGGATTGCTATAATTAATTATTGACAGCAAAATGACGTGCACAAATTTACATTGGGGATTTCAATAACGAGTGACCCAAAAACCAGAAATCATCTTCAATTTCAAAACGCCGCTGAAAATACCCAAATGATATGCCATGAGCCAGGTATACACAGTGTTGCGCATACCCCTCTGAGCACAGAGGATTGTGGGTAAGAGAATCAATAGTGTAGTAATGTGTTATGTTGTGGTCCCCAGAGGGAAGCCTTAGTGACGAAAAGAGAAAGCTAATTAACCTGTATAGGAACTTCCTCCTCTACTCACATGGCGGCTTGACCTCCCTCAACACTGTTATTATCATCTCCTGGAGCATGAAAAAGCGTTTGACAACGCAAACCTGGCAACTCACCCCAGCAATTAAAAAAATAGGACTCCATCCAGGACACAGAACCACAACGCTCCCACCCAAGATGTGTGGGTGTATTTAGACATCGCTCTGTGGTGAGAATTGAAGACAACACATACAGCCACTATTAAGAAAGAATGGAAGGCTCAAAGAAAGGCTTTTCATAACAATAACGCAAACTACTGTTGCTATGATGAAAAAAGTCTAAAGGTATTCTCGAATGCCTTTGCAGTGCGAAGAGAGGTTGAATCAAGTGCAGTGTTCCTTGTATCATACAAACACACATACATGCACACGCACACACACACAATGCAATGTGCTTGTTCATTTCCCAAGGGGAACTCATAACAGCTCTATAGTGTCATGATCTCTCCTAGCCTGGCAACATGCACATACATGGCTGCCCTGTAGGAGCTTTTATGGCTTAAGGAACACCCGCTAACCTGCATGCATGGCTGTGAGTCTGTAGCCCCATGTTGCATTATAGTGAAGCCTGTTGAAAGGCCTCAGAGAATCTACTGGGCCATGGCACTGTGGCACAGGCTGGCTTCTAGTGATTAGTCCAGAGAGAAGCTTGATTAACTCAGACATCAGGCCAGAGGCGGTAGAGCTAGACAGAGCCATAGAACCCTGTTTGGCTTGTCTAGACACCTTCTCAGTACAATGCTGAATCTATCATCCCTAAACATATTTCTGAGAGTCGCTTCAAAATATCACCAGCAAATACAAAACAATACCCACACCGAGCCTACTATAATGAATTCTCCGGAAAACATCTTCTATCCCATTTTCTTAAAGGAAACAGACATTGCAATCCAAAAAATATCAGAATATGTTTTATTGTTCCCTCCACATATATGTCTACATCACTGGATTTAAAAGTAACTCATATTTTCCCCATTCATGCCTTGAGCTGCCTTTACCAGCAAGCAAAATTGCCCTAATTTGCATTGCCGCAGTCATTTCACACACTGTTACTTCTTCACTGTTCCTATTGTCACATTGCTAGACTAGCAGAGGCTGTGCAACATTGCTATGGCCTTGCCCCCCAGTGGGTTCTCAGCATGCTAACCTCGCTGTCATTCACTGTGCATGCTTTATCCGCTCTTGGCAGCACTACAAGCAATTTGTCTACAAGACAATCGGCAGAAAATACACAAACAAAACACACACAATTGGCCGCTATTTCTCTGGACTGTTTAAGGAAGATTAGGTATACGTCTTAAGGATGTGTAAGAGTTGAATGTCAGCCATACCTCAATCTCTCCTTCAAACTCGGCGGTGTCCAACAGGGTCACTTTGAAAGGAATGGTCTTGAGGCGTTTAGAGCCTTTCTGAGGTGATTTGGGGTTCTTGTTTGATGAGGTCTTCTCAGACATGTCATCTGTTTCCTTGTGATCGTCAAGATGCTTTGAGTTCTGGTCCTTACAAGATATGGGGAGGTGGGACACTTGTGATAGTTGTGTGATTAAGGACTTTACTGCAAATGTCATATAGATGTAATGAATGTGTTTTCGTACATGTTCAACATTCAAAGTTATCCATGCGCTGTGTTTTCAATTCTCCCAACTACATTTAGTACATGAATTTAGGATGCAAATTATTCCGATATACCAGAATTTCAAATGTGCATCCACTGCACATTGTATAACAACTGTGTCAAACTCACTTCCACTGGGATTGCAGCAGTATAACAAGTATGCGTGTATGGGTATTCAAATTATAATATTAGGTATTATTCAATTTAATACACACTATCAGCACATGTACAACATAATACATAGTGATTGAAAGGAGTAATAACATAGTAAAGAGTATATTGAATGTATACTTTATATAGGCCTGGACAATATGGCCAAAATGTATATCACGTAATTTTTCACAATTGACTAATGACGTCATCTGGCGACTTCTAGCGACTTTTGAAGCTAGTGCTAGCTACTTTTATTGGAAAAGAGTTGGCAACACTGCACAGAAGACTCACAGACTGACTGTTAGTGGAGGAAGCTGTCATAATACGTAATATTAAGCCTTTCTGCTACATTTGCTGTTATGGGAGAGAGTTAATTAAATTGTATGGCATATGAAAACAGCCCATTACTGTTTGGCACTGACTGTATGTCTAGTACAAGTCATCAATGCACGAAGTTCGCCTTGAATACAACTGACTTCTGCGCCCGTCATTAAGCTTATTGAAATACCGGAAATACGTTTAATATATAATATCATCGTTATTGAAAATATGTACGTCGCGGTATATATTGATATTGACTTATTGTCCAGCACTAACTTTATACTACGTTAATTAACAAATGTCTTTTCTCTCAGAAATCACCGCGCCAGCAGTGTTGAGCAGTCACTAGTTACTAGTAACTGTTAGTAAGTAGTTACTAGTAACTAGTTAGTAACTAGTTAATGTACTAATTACTATTTCCAAAACAGTAATAATATTACAATTACTAGTAACTAAGTAATGTTGCATTACTTAGTTACAATAATGAGATTTCTGGTCCTAGCAAACCTATGGTAAGCTAATTGAACCGACCTGTCCAATCATCTGGTTTGAGAGGCTGCAATGTTTTCACTTTGGCTGATTGTTGACTCCTAAGGTTAATTATTGTTCCAATAAAGAGGATTCAGTTCTAAAATGAGCTGGCTGCACAGGTTGTCATTTTTCATAAGTGGTGAGACAGGATAGTGATTGTGAAAGTAATTTAGTAATGTAACTAGTAATGTAACAAATTACTTTTAATATCCAGTAATATTAAGTTACAGTACGTAACTTTATTACTTTTTGAAGGAGTAATATGTAACTAGTAACTTTACAATTCCTGAGTAACTTTCCCAACACTGCTCACCAGGCACGACTGATGTTGTTTTGTAAAAATAATAGTTACAGTCCATTTGAGAATATGGGCATGGCCAAAGACTTGCTTACCTGGTTAGCCATCTTGCTGTCAGATGCAGAGGTCTGCATACCTCCGCTGCCCCCTTCCTATGGGAGGACTCCCGTCTGTTGCCCCCACCTCAGGGCCTGTCGCTGCAAATCAACACCAATCTGCACAAACAAAAACCGGTTCAAAGGTTTAAAGATGGTACTTTAGCAATGCCCTATATCTGTGTAGACTGACGTTGATTACATCCGTTATAATACTGTAACATCTACTGAATGAAAATGATTGCAACAATGGAGGCAGTCACAGAGAAAATTAATATCACAGCCTGCTCTATTGAGTAAATGGGTGTCAGATTTACAAATTGTGTTAATCTTGCTACAATACATGACAATAGAGTAAATTACATTGTCTTTAATAACAACTCATATTAGCCTACATCCAAGCATATAATCTTGCTACGTACGTACTGTATTTAACAGAAGTCTATAAAAAGAGTAGCGAAAAGAGTAATCAGAAAATATTCGTATAATGTGAGAGAAGAATGTTTGCTTCTGATTGTTTGCTTCAGAAGTATAGAAAGTTTACAGATATGTAATATTTCATACCTTGATTCTTGCTAGATTGTGGAAAAAACTGCCAAAAGGTCAAAATCTATATAAAACCTTTCATAAAGCCCTTTTTACACACTTTCATTATAATTAATTCAGCATATTTCATTACCGTAATACATTTTTTAAATGTATTGCATATGTACTGTAGTAATAAATGTATATAGTTTGACTGAACTTTTGCGTAGTCAATTAATTATACAATTATTTAAATAATGTAAACATGATTTCTTTATTTTGATTTGCATTTATAAGCTATTTTAAAAAATTGCAATACAAATTAATTCTCATTCTCAAAAAACACTTCTCCCTTCAATGCCATAGGGTGACCCCTCAGAAGCATCGCGCCACATATTGGAAATGCATTGCGAAGCCTAGGCTATTGTTGTCTGCATGACTTCAATGCATTCCTCTTTATGGAACCAGTCTAGAAGTACCAGGATATTTTTTCAGCACACACAGAGAACATTAAGCTAACGAAAAGCGGGGAGATATTTGGTGAATTTGACAAAAAGTGTATTAGCTTAATAATACTCATTATTAATATCATTATTATTTGGGACAGTGAACCACGGCCCTAACTAAATGGGAGACAATAGCACAGGTGCATTTAAGAGTCCCGACTGCTCGGGGTCAGAGCAATGCAAGCTGCAATAAGAACGTCAACCCAGGATAAGCTGGTCTCATGTACGGCCCCAGAGATCACAGGAAATAACCGGATGACCCAGGGTATAGACCACCCATCATTATTCCGTACTACACGTGGAGGGTCGTGACAGAGTGCAACAAGGTTAAAAGAGTGCAGAGCCCCCCCCCCCCCCCGCTCTGTGCTACCACACCTACTGCCCCTGCCATTACTTACAATCACAGAAAAATTGACAGTAATTACCTTCTTGGGAGGGAAAGTGAGATGTATATATATATATATATATATGTAGTCTCTGCTCAGGGCCTAATTTTGGCTTCACTGTTGGATCCAGCTGAGCTCTGAGCTATATGTTGCTAAATCAATTTCCCCACAGTGGCTGAATCATATGACTGCCGAGTAAAGTCTCACTGGAGCGGAACAGCTCCATAGGGTGTAGCATTCTGACGGCGGAGAGAGTAAACATTCCTCGCCACCACAGTATCCCCCTGCGTTGGTTTCCAGCGCCGCAGTCGGTCTCAGAACTGTTGGAAGTGATATCTGTTTCCTCAGTGAAATTGCATGCGCTTATTTCCCCGGCACATCCGAATCAAACGGCAAGCGATGTCGCCCAACCCAAAACCATCCATCTGTCCTTAATGACACACGGTGTTACATCTATAGTACAGCTGTCCAGGTGAATGTGCCTATCGCTGCTTCAGAGCTTCTGCTTCATCATTTCACATGGGCTCATTCAAGCATGCTTTCCTCATGTATTCACAATCAAACAGCTAACAGACAGCGACACATACAATGTTAGTAATTACCAAAGTCAATAGTGAGGCTCAAACAATTTGACGGCAGCGGAACGAAAAAGCTACAGTGTTTCAAACAAAAAATGCTAAGCTGTATTGACAGTTGTCCTCTCTATTCTAATTACACATGAGCACAAGTCTGGCCTTCCTATTGGACAAGGGTGGAGGGGCTGATTTGCACTAACAGATGTAAGAAGTTCAGTGAACAAGCTAACTTTTTTAATAGCACTAAGCATCGCATACAATATTATAGCGCATAAAGAAGTGATAATCTCACAGAATCATGACTTCAAAATGGAAATTCATGTAAAATATTAGAATGTGTGCACTGTTACACCTCTTGGCAAGCCATCCACAGTACTATATGAAGAATGTCTACAGACTAGTTGCACAGCAATGCCCACACGCACACGTGTGTTATATTATTGTATAATACCAAGAGATGCTATGCTGCAAAAGTCTCCCATATTCAGAACAGCTCCCATGGATTCAGATTAATTGCAAAATTAGCATGGACTGATGTCGTAAAGCGAGGCCGTAAGAGCCCCGGGAACGCATTCATTTCCTGTTCCACACCATTACCCAGAACAGGGCCTTGTCAACTCACGGCCGCCTAGACCGCTGCCGAACAGAGTGCACACTTTGAGTGCACCTCAGAAATGGCTGTTGTAGAGAGGGCTCTATCTCTGAATGTTACAGCCACATCATAACAGTGTGTTTGTATGCGTGAAGTGTCTGTGTGTGTCCTCCATCCTAGCCATTCTACCGCAGCATCTCGCTGTGATTCCCACAAATCAGTTATCATTATTCACCACAAAGAAAAGCACAATGTACCCCTCAGAGGGCTCCGAAACACCACTCACACTAACAAGAGATACACTCTCTCTCTCTCTCTCTCTCTTTCTCTCTCTCTCTCTGTGAGTGGAGGGAAAGCGGGATCGCGGGCGTGTGTACATGGAAGGCTGCTGGCTCGGCTCCGGGAGGCAGTTGCCATGGTAACAGCATAGAGCCCGCCTCTCCCACCCCCGAACCCTGTGCTCCTCCCCCTTACCCTGAGCGGTGTATGTGACAGTGCCGGGGGGAGAGAGAGAGAGAGAGAGAGAGAGAGAGAGAGAGAGAGAGAGAGAGAGAGAGAGAGAAGTTAAAGCATAATAGGCATAAGGATGAATCCAAAAGGGACTTCAGGCTGTTGTGAAATCGCGGCTCAGACAAATGACGGCCAGTGGCCTTCCCTCCCTGCTTGGCATTTGTGGCGAGCCGCTAATGTGCCTTCCATAACCGGGGTGGAGAAAAGGGGAGGGGAGGGACATGGCTGTCTACACGTACTAATAACCTTCTCATAATTCCCCCCTCTTGACAAGGCACAACTATCAATATCTGGCCAGCGTGCTGTTCACGCTAATCCCATTGTGCTACACATTGGTTTCCGTCAGGGATCATAATCACGTTTATCCATTAGCAACTAGAGTAGTACTGTCTTCACTGTGAGTCAGAGAAACAGACAAGTTACAGCGCACACACAAGAGTCCTCTCTTGTCCACGCCGGCAGTTTACACTCATATAACCAGTCTGCCTGACTGAATGAGCCTCTCTATCTGTATGCAAACATCGACAGCACCCACCCTACGCAAAATATGGCATCTACTGTAAGCCAACTCTTAAAGGTACAGCAGGCAACTATTGCTACTCCACCTCCTCAGCTACAGTAAATGCCCTCAAGAAAACATTTGCTCCCTGCATCTCTGCAATCGCTCTCTCAACACATGTCAATGCCCCACCCCATATTTAACCAATCGGATGCAAGAAGGTGTTCCATACTGGTTCTTCTCTTCTACAACAGGTTGTACTTTGAGGGGAAGGGTCATACATATTTTTTTTTTTTTTCTTGGTTTGTTGTATCCTTTCAGAGAATATAAACAGTTCATAATTACAAAATTCTTCCAGTTTACTGTACAAATATATTCTTAATTTAGTCGCGGGGATATACAGTACTGTGCTGTGTTGTGTTTGAACTACCTAATGGGTACACAGTGTGGGCCCTGGGGGACTGGTCCTAATGCAAGTGCCTTGGACAATGGCAGTATTAGCATATCACACACACACACACACACACACACACGTCTTTTGAAAACCCACGGAAAACCAAGGAGTGTAAACATTGAGATAACATGCCAGCTCCACACAGAAATGACAAACCCAGAACGTTGTTGATGCTCATGAGGCCACCGTGAACCGCTCCCTGCTTCCAAAAGTCCCTCTGTAACACTATCTGTAACAAAGAACCACCACTACTTAAGTTCTGCCTCTCTGGCAGGTCTTGGTGTCATGTGACACATGTCACACTGTTGTGTCAAGACTAAGAGTACGGTTCCAAGGCTCGAGGCTCCCATTAGAAAACGCTGCACGTACTGTAAACACACCGCCTGTCAAACACTCTTGACAGCTGTACAGTAACGTTAATGGCATCGCCACGCAGCAGCAGCAGCAAAACTGTGTTAAAGACAAGTTGTGTGATTTGTAGTTGTAGCTGCGTTGTGCTAGCCTTCCTGGACGATGCGTGTATGAAAGCCCAGCCGAAACAACCTTTCATCAGCCCGCTGAGGCTTGTGACAAAGCCACTGCCTAGCGGACTTTGACAAGGAAGGTCTTGGCTAGCGGGCGGGATGGCCTCTCGACCTATGTGGAGAGAGAGTGCCGCAACAGCTGTGCGACATGTCAAACCAGTGTTGTACATGTGGGCAGTTAAAAACATGTTGTGCCGGTGTAAGGGATTTAACTGACTCCAAGGCACGTGAGCACACCACACAGCCCTATCTCAGTGGAATTTCAATGCACCTTTCCAAACCCCATCAGCCGAGTAATAACTGCAGTAGAAAAAAAAATATATATAATTTTATTTTTTTACAAGGAATATGTACCTGTGCCAAAACCTAGCGGTGCATACACATTCCGCCACTGACAGATCCAATGCCATAGCAACCTGAGGCAGGGTGACCTCATCTAAAAAGCCCAAATGTGTAATAAAGGAATAACAAATGCAAATATTTGCAGTAATGAATGTCATTTGGACACGTTCAGGTTCTACAGGTGCATCTGAATGTCCCATTGTTTTGTTTTCTTATGAACATTACCTAACCAATCAGAATATGCGAATAAGCCATTGTGCCCGCTGTTAGACAATGCTATTAATTCACTCACAATAGGAGTAAACTGACTTTTTTTCTGGCTAACGAAAAAAGTTTTTAGTCAAGCTGGCAATACTATAATTGTACAAGCACAGAAATGCGATACAAGTATCGAACGTCATCTGTACTATACATGCAAATGCTTTATCCAATTCTGCTCAGGTATTACACAGATTACATTACATAGTCAAACTATAGGGATGTACTCTCTCTTGTGCACATCTGTCCAAGACATCATTGTCCTCTCTATCATCCATTCTTTTCATTATGCTTTTGTTTTCAGGCACAATGTTGACATTTTATTTGAATACATTTTGAGGCACTGTGGTAGCAATCATAATTTATAGGCTGAAATCTTAGCTGAAAGTCAAGTGTTTGGGACTGCACTCATCATTAAAGTGTCTTTTATTCACAAGCTGCTTACAAACAACCTCCAACGTTAACAAATACTTTTCTGTGGACTCCTACAAACCTGATAACATATTTTACAATAATTATATGTTGTAAATATAAAGTGAGACATCTCTTATGTGTCACAGTTTGAACCAATGCACTACAAACAGTAATACACACTATTAATTTAAGCAGATATTGCTATTTAGCTTCAATGTTGTTCTCAATTTTTGTCAAGACTTGCCCTTGTGGTTGAGACTCACACAATTCTCTACCCGTCCCGCTACAGTATTATTCCTTAAAGTTTCAACAACCTCCTAGCACAACTGTGTTTCTAAATATGAACCGTAGGGGCTGAAATGTGGTAGCCTGGTATTAACCAGACCCAATACTAATTTTGTGAATATGGTCGGGCAGCTATAACAGTCGTTGCCTCCTAATAGGAGTAGACCACTGGTTAATTTTGAAACTATTGGACAGCATTTAATCAATCAGCGTTGCCACAACTGTTTTGATCACCTCATCTAGCTCTACCACCATTTCAAAACACACTTGACTTCAACGTCATCTCACCAATTTACCCTGATTCACCTATGAAAATGCTAATGCAACCGTTTCCAGAATATAATCTAAGTGAAAGAGCAATAGTTGGGCAGAAACAGGCTAGAAATTTTGGCCACTATAATGCAAAATAAATAGTAGCTTGTAAAAGAGGCAATTTACTTCTTCAATGTCAACAGAGTAAAACACGCACACTGCACGCTAGATGACAACCATGCTTTGTAAAACATATATCTCAACAGGCCTAAATGCAAAACGTTATTTAGTAACATACCGCAACAGTCATAATATACGGCAGCACACATACTTATAGAGCAAGTCATACCGGTATCTGAGCAGGGATATATGTTTATATGCTTGTCGCAATGCCAGTCTGACCTGCAGGGCAGCCATATTGCCCAGACATCTCTGGTGGTTCATGATCTCTCTGGTAGATATTTTTTTTATTTCCTATAAAAGAAAAATAGGCCTCCTTGAGTTATTTTTTTTTATTACTCCTCCCCGCCTGCTTTTCTTCAAATAACATCCTATACCACTTCATAGCAGGAAATTACTTTCTAGCGAACAAAAACAAACAACAAATCTATTTTTAATAATTGTAAAACAACATTTTATGCAGGCCCATTTGTCCCTGTGTCACATCAGATGCACAACATGGCATATAAATTACAGAAAAGTGCCTGATGTTTGTGTTGTCAACTCCTGTCAAAAACCTGACACATTCTTCAGTGCTAATTGTAGGCTATAATTATTTCCCAATGAAGGCTCCTATCCACAATACTCCACTTAATAAGAGACTGTCGTTATGGAGGCACTTCCCAAACCGATTCTTTACCACTATAATCTGTGAAGGGTAAAATTATTTACTGTGTTGCAGAACTGAAATGTAGTTTTTCTCTCGATAGCATGATCACAAAGAACAATCGAGTTGCTAGAGTTTCAGTCTTATACTCGCTAAGCAAATATTATTAATTTAATGTGTTTTAAAGCTTGAACAAAGAATTTTGAAAAGCATAGGATCAGCATCAACATTAAGCAATATGAAAGATGTCAATTCATATCAACGATAATCTTATGAAGTTGCATATGTCTGGATCAACTGTAGGTTTGAAATGGATGTACAGTAGGCTATATACAATAACCTAATATTCTCTTACAATCAACATTCTTAAGTATTTTCCTAAGTAGTAGTAGTTTTCTTAGTAATTATTCCTGGACTTTTAGACCTAGGACAATATTTCCATTGTTTCTTTGTGTATACATTTGTCCATTATATTTAACGAATGAAACAATATAAAATACGGTAGATATTCACATTTGCTATAGTCTGTTTTTGGGAATAAAAGGCTATATTTTGAGTGAAAGGCAATTCCCCAGTTGATAATAAAAAGAGATATTTATAGACAGTATTTAGTCAATGTGTTCAAAAAGATACATATCATAAGTGTTGTTGTTAAAAATATCTAAATATCTAACTTTCTTTTCAGCAGATCAAATTGTGTGAATTTGTATTTCTTCAAGCGTTCTCCTAGAATAGCAAAGGTGAGATAAACAGCCTGTCTCTGTTGTGAAATCCATTCCATCCAACAGGAAAGTTGCAAGTCTTGCCTCATGATCTCCTGATACAAAAGCACCATTGTGTACTGCGGTGTTAGTCTGAATAGTGCAGATTAGATTTCCTTTTTAATGAGAAACTGATCTTCACAGTGGATTCCGTAATCCTTCAGGTACTGAATTGTCAAATCAGAGCTCAATTCAAGCAGGGTTACTGTGTCAGTCAGTATAATATACTATTAGAATATGAGATGTGGTCAAGGAAATATTCCTTATTCAACTCAAATAATTTGAATATACAGTAAGAGTCCTTCACAGGTCAAAGGTAAAACTCATTCTGCACTGTTATTATGCTAATGATTATGTTATTTTGCTCACAACCTTTCAAAATATATGCGTTGACGTCCTTGAGTAAATCTACAGAGAATTAGAAAACAATAATCATGATTAAGTTAAATAGGAAGGCCAACCAGCTTCTCAGCATCTACCTGGCACTGACGCAGGCAGCTATAGCCACCTTCAAGGTGGCTTTTCCAATTTCCTTTCACCCTTAGAAATCATAAAGAATGTAATAAATCAGCAGGAAAATAGTGGGTGTCAGGAGCCCCCACAACCAGTCTCATCTGTTCAGAGGTCTCCTTGAGTTATAACCACGCGGTTTTACTGTATTTATCTCTGAGGATCAAGCTGGATCAGGTGTCAAAACGTGCGTTGTCGTGGGGATTGTAAGCACCTCAGAACAACCTAATTCTCGCACAGTAAAGGATTAGTGTGGATTTCCTGCATCGGGTCCATGCATCAGTAGCACTGCCACAACAGACAGAATGACAATGAAAGAACTACAGACTTCAGTATAAGGTAACGCATGTCATCTTGCGCTAATATAAATAACAGAGATGCTAAAATAATCATGCGGACAGACAGTGCCGTCAGTCTGTATTATCTTAACTTGTCTTGTTAAACTATGGGATACATAACTGGCACTGCGTACATTTTGACCGCAGAAGCTCTTATCTGTCTGTCTGTTAAGTGTTAATGGCAGCGGAATTAGCATGAGTGCCTCGTAAGGATGACCGTGCAATATGCTGTGAAGGGGACAACTCTGCATATGCCTGTGTGGAGAATATGCTGTCTGGGTACAAACTGGTTTCCCGCTGGTCGCCAGTTGCGATAAACCAGCTGAGCAGATCCTGATACCAAACGACTAGCAAGAGCAGCTCCTCAGAACCGCCACTGCTGTTAGCTAATAAAGTGGTTATTGAGAAAGAGAGGAACCGGCTGGTAAGATGCTTTCACAGGCCACCGACACCCAACAACCGGGCCGCATGTTGTGGGTACGCACATCTGTGACAAATGCGCAAATCTTTATCTCCACCCAACTGCATGTATATGTATGTCTAAGCATAAATATAGCCAGTGCGTCGTTCAAAGAGAGGGTAAAGTATAAGTAACTCAGTTGTGATTCATATTCACCATGGCCACGCTGACACAAACAGAAGTAAACAGAACGGTATAGTGGGCATGTGTGTTATGGCGCTATCTGAAGCTACGACACTAGCGTGTAAAATATCGCAGTGCGATGTGTTTGCAGAAGCCCAAGTTGTCACATCTATGGAGGACCAGGACTGCCATAATAAAAAATAAATAAATAAATATATAAATGTATAAATAAAGAAATGTATAAATAATTAAATATAAAAATAATTGAAAAAATAATTACATTTTTGTATTAAAATAGGCTATTTCTGTATTTTTACTTGTATTTA
>JAODTR010051871.1:0-17996 GCA_025399935.1 Amblyopsis rosae
AACTACAGCTTTAACACGGCCCTCTATAATAAACTACAGCTTTAATACGGACATCTATAATAAACTACAGCTTTAACGCGGCCCTCTATAATAAACTACAGCTTTAATAGAGAAAATAAATCATTATTTTAACATTTCAAAAAGCACCATGTAGTGACACCATGTGACCATGTAGTGACACCATGTGACCATGTGACCACACCATATATAGGCAGCCAGTGGATCGGGGTGCCCGGCGAGCTGCGCGGCTACCAGCTGGTCCACCAGCATTACGGCCGGTTGCCGTGGGCGACACTGTTTGAGCCCACCATCCGACTGGCCAGGGAGGGCTTTCCCCTGCCATCGTTTCTGGGGCAACTCCTGGCCGTCAAAATGATTGGCGACCTGGTGACGGGCTCCCCGCTCTGGTACAATGTCTTTACTGCATGTTTAGTGATCTGGGGGGGGGTTCCTCTGATTGTTTTTTTGTAGCTGAAAATTGGCTGCTTGTTTACATTCCAGGCTCTGGTTGCCTAGGTATCCCTCTCTTATAGTCTGTCAGCCAACGATATCCTTAGCTCCCGTTGGTAGTTGCCGCAATCGCGTCACCTGAAGTTGGAGCCAGCCTCGCATCACAGATTGTTATTTGGCCGTCGTCGCTTAAAGTCGCTGAACCACATTGACTTTCAATTGTCACTGTTAGGCGCTGCTAGGCGCTGCTAGTCACTGCTAGTCGCTGCTAGGCGCTGCTAGTCTCTGCTAGTCGCTGCTAGTCGCTGCTAGGCGCTGCTAGTCGCTGCTAGTCGCTGCTAGGCGCTGCTAGGCGCTGCTAGCGCTGCTAGTTGTTTGCAGTGTGTTCAGGGATTAAGGTGTTGAGCAGCGTGTAAATCACATCCCTTTGGTGTACTGTGAAGAATTTTATTGAAGGTACACCCGTCAATTGTGAGGTAGTGCCCCCAGAACATGAATTCTTCCACAACTCACTGTTTAATTTAGTTTAGTACAGTTAGTTTTGCGTGTGTGTGTCTGTGTGTGTGTGTGTGTGTGTGTGTGTGTGTGTGTTGAAGGAGGGGGGTTAAGGACAGGAGTCAATGCAAGTTCTTCAAATTATCTCATTTGATTTGACAATTCTAAGGTTTCTCCATCTCCACTTCTACACTTGTAGTTCTGAGAGTTAACTTCAAAAGGTGTAACTCGCCCACACACAAAGTTTTAGTGCAGACGGGGGAGCCCAGATGGAAAGGGAAGCTCACATTAGTGACTCTCACAGATCATCCAGGCATCATGTAGTATTCATATATGCTTTCATGCACTGCATCGACAAGTAGTTGTGAGCAGTGTTCCCACGTTACTGTTGTTTTGGCTTTGATTTAAATCTGGGCATTTTCACACTTCCAAAAGATAAATACATCTTATATGAAACATTACAAATAGTTGATTTTGAAAACTAGAGCATGGAGACAGTGTTCAGCTTTGTGACCACAACAAATATATTTTTTGAAATAATTTGAAGCCAACTGTAGATTACAAATGCTTATAGTTCCGGTGTGCCGATGATACGTTACATTTTCAGAAGGTCTACAGGTGGACTAAAGTATATATTAGTTTGTATAGATTGATGTGAAAGGTTTAACAAAAAATTACTTGTGCTTTAAACTAAAGGTACAGTCAGGCAATATGCATGCACATCTTTCAAACCAAAACAACATTTCTGTAATTATTGTTTTAGCCACAAACTGGCAAATGTAATGTACAATAGGAAACTAATCAAATGTATATATTGTATGTCAAAATAAATGACAGGACTAAACATAGGAGGAAGGGGGGGAGGAGACTTCAAGAGGTCATGTGACCCAGTGTTATCCAATAGGTGATTGTCTCTGCTCAGCGGCTGCTGTCAATCAATGGGATTGTGTGCGTTTTCCAGTGAGTTGTTCTGCAGCAAAAACAACAACAGGACCATTTTGAGCAAGGGGGACACGCTGAAGTTCCCCAGATTGGCAGAAACCATGGAAACAATTGCAAAAGAGGGAGCCGACGCGTTCTACACCGGCAAGATAGGCGAAGACTTGATCCAGGACATAAAGGATGCAGGTGGGTGTCAGAATGTAACCTGACTGTCACACCTGGGTCAGGGGTGTGGCCAGACTCTCTCTCCGCCGGCGCGCTGCCACGTCGGTACGCTAACCACCGCCCAAGGCGTCATGGCAGCCCTTCCCCTCCCTGTCTCTGCACCTGTTTTGTATTGTTTAATCTGCCGGTGTGCTTATAGTGGGGTCTTGGTTTGGTTCCCCTCGCGGGTTATTAGTTGTGTTTATGGTATGTGATGTGTGTATTAAACCTCAGTTCCGTGTGTTCTCGAATTAAACGTTACACTGACATGCCAGAGGAATTGTTGTCACAAGTCCATCTGGGGAGCCGTACATTTAAACTGTTTGTGATGTACTTTCATACATTTGAGCATTTTTCAAAGTTATACAGTCAGGCTCAGAGCTAGCTTGGGGCAGGGTTGGACACTATGACAAGGACGCATCAGCTTTACGGAGGAAACACCGGGTGAATAGGATGGGCATAAAATATAGGGCCTATGTAGTCCTACTGTAGTCCTATAATAATTTATCAATTAATGAGCCTAAGTAGGCCTACTGTAGGCCTATAATCATTTATCAATTAATACTTACATTTTATATAGTCATTTATAACTAGTCATACATTTTATTTGTTTACATTTATTTTAAAATGTGTATTATTTAGGCTAGAGACAAGTTTCTAAACATGTATAGCACGTGCACACCCCAGCAAAAACCCCTTGACAAAATGTGGACAGGATCTGCTACAAGCTTTTCATGAACGTTATCACATATAATAATATCAATATCACATCTTCTACCTGTCGACCCGTTTCTGCCAGGTGGGACGCTAACAATGGAGGATCTGAGGTCCTTCAGTGTTCGGGAGGAGGATGCCTGGACGATGCCTCTGGGAAACACACTGATGCACTTCCCTCCACCACCTTCAGGGGGCGCCTTAGTCGCCTTCATTCTCAACGTCATGAAAGGTCTCACCTTCATAATTATTATAATAAGAAGAAGAATGTTTATTATAATAATTATGATAATACATGACGTTTCCAAGTGCCTTTCAAGGACACTGAACAAAATTCAAGCAAAATCATTAGCCCTAATCACAGGAAATAAACTATAAATGAGACCATAGCTAAATTACGACCAGGCTAAGCCATGGGAAAAGCAGTCTTGAGTCTGATTGTATAAATGATGATTGAGTCTGAGCTGCCCATTGCAGAAGGAAGAGAGTCCCACAATTCAGGGGCAGCGACACTGAAATGCATGTTTTCATGCTGAATTCTTTGAATGACTACAACACCCACAAGGCATTACAAGCACCCAAGTGAACTCCTGTGTACAGTTTATACGTACCTCCTGCACAGTGCCACATGCTGAATACTAAATTGGTTCTAAATACATTTGGGCAGGATTTAATCTCACTCCACAATCCTTGGAGGGCAAAAATCGGATCGACACATACCAGCGCTACGTAGAGGCAGTCAAGTTTGCTAACGGTCAGAGAGATAGCATCCTCGATCCTGTCTTCAACAACAGACAGGTGGGCCGCAGAGATGAACCAGTCTTTGTGTAATGTGATACTGTACATCCTGCCTCTATCCCACTGTATCAAGTCCTGCTAACAACATCTCTCGTCCTCTTAATTTTGTTCGTAGAATGCATCTCATTTGCTTGACCCCAAATTCGCTGATCGAATAAGGAAAATGATATCCCTTAACCAGACCCACGGTAATTTGTATTACAACGTGAAACCCATGTCCGACCACTTTGGAACCACGCATGTGTCTGTGCTGGCCGAAGATGGATCTGCAGTCTCTGTGACGAGCACCATAAACCACATGTGAGCTTACCTTCTGTGTTAGACTCAGATAACATGCCTTAACATAACATAATGTCTGGAGCTTCAATGTTTTCTTCTGCTTCCTCTCCACTGACTATGCTGCTGTTGTTGTTGTTGTTTCATACAAAGGTTTGGCGCAGCTGTTTACTCCCGTAGAACAGGAATTATTCTCAACAATGAACTGGCCGACTTCTGCAGTAGAGCCAAAGCAGTGAAGACTGGTAAGATTTCCAGAAAGTTGACTTGTTCAATTATCACTTATAAATCAAAATATTCAATTATAACATAAATCAAAATATTCAATTATAACTTATAAATCAAAATATTCAATTATCACTAATAAATCAAAATATTATGTTTAACAAGATACAATATATTACATACCTGTAATGATATGATATATTACTAATTGGGGATTCTAGAGGAACCTGTTCTACAGGATTCTTATAGAACTGGTTAATGCTGTACTGTAGTGTATATGTTTTCGGTCCAGTGGTAACCAGGGTCACAACATTTCATGGCCACACATTTCAGGGCAAAGTAACATCTTTATTTATGTAAAGCAACTGACCCTTCATCAGCTCTGTTTCAGCAATAAAACAAACGTACTAGGACTGCAACATTTTCCCTATCAGACTTTTCAGACTGGGAGTAACTGGTACACCAAACATAGTTTTTGAGTGAATTATTGCAGTGAATCTATGTTAATAATATGTATGGTATGTCGGTGTGTGTTTGTTATCCACTGCCAGTAGCAAATGATTGTGTGTCATTCCTGGTGCTGTTCCTTCAGGCGAGCAGCCTCCCTCCTTCATGGCCCCAGCTATTCTGGAGTCTGTCGACTCCAGAGACGTTCTGGTGATTGGCGGGTCAGGGGGAAGCATGATCACCACAGCAATGGCTTTGGTACTGACACACTCAGATAGACTCTGTCTGCCTGTCTGTCTGCCTATCTGTCTGCATGTTCATGTGTCTGTCTGTCTGTCTGCCTGTCTGTCTGTCTGTCTGCTTGTTTATGTGTCTGTCTGCCTGTCTGTCTGTTTGTCTGTCTGTCTGTCTGTCTGTCTGCCTGTCTGTCTGTCTGTCTGTCTGTCTGTCTGCATGTTCATGTGTCTGTCTGTCTGTCTGCTTGTTTAGGTGTCTGTCTGCCTGTCTGTCTGTCTGTCTGTCTGCATGTTTATGTATCTGTCTGCCTGTCTGTCTGTCTGCATGTTCATGTGTCTGTCTGTCTGCCTGTCTGTCTGCCTGTATGTCTGTCTGTCTGTCTTTGTCTGTCTGCATGTTTATGTGGCTGCCTGTCTGTCTGTCTGCATGTTTATGTGTCTGTCTGTCTGTCTGCTTGTTTATGTGTCTGTCTGCCTGTCTGTCTGTCTGCCTGTCTGCATGTTTATATGTCTGTCTGTCTGCCTGTCTGCCGTCTGTCTAATTGTCTGCCTGCCTGTCTGCCTGTCTCTCTGTCTGTCTGTCTGTCTGCCTGCCTGCCTGCCTGTATGTTTATGTCAATAATATGAACATTAATATGTGAGTTGTTGAGACAGTGTCCACTAAATAAGCTATACAGTATATCTTGTGATGCTAGACACCAGTAGACATCAATTATTTTGTTTGTTTCACAGTCTATAATGAACCATCTGTGGTTAGGCATGAGTCTGAAAGACGCCATTGCTGCCCCCATTGTATTGGTTGATTCCAAGAACGAGTTGAAGTTTGAAGACGGCTTTGACCAGGTAAACATTAGCATACATTCATTACCGCTATCTGACTGGATGTTTAACGTCGACCTGAGTTAATGTTTGGTGTGTGTGCATGTGTGTGCGCGTGCGTGTGTGTGCGTTCTGTTTAGTCAGTCATAGACAGCCTGGGAGCTCTTGGGCACAGCGTGAAGGACTGGAAGTACTTCTTCAACGTGGTGAATGCTGTGGCGAGGCAAAACAGCTGCATCACAGCTGTATCTGACCACAGGAAGATGGGTCGTGTAGCCGGCTACTGAGCTCTCTCACACACACAAACACACACACATGCACGCACACACACGCACACACACACACATGCACACGCATGCACGGTGGAGCTAATGCTGGAATTTGAGCCAAGAAAATACAAAGTGTTTTGCAATTTGTAAGACCGCAAATGCATACTGTTGATTAACAGTATAAACAAATGAGACCGCCATGGGAGAAAGTATGTGCTGTGTGACTGAAACAATTCTGTCAGATAATGTACTAATAGATTGAAGAACAAATACTAATATGTCTTAATACTGCAGGACACACGATGGGGACTCAGATGCCAAATTAAGGTTAAAAGTTGTGTGTTTTTTAAAATATTTTTTTATTCTTTTGTCTGTTCAGGCAGCTAGTGAAACTGCAAGATATTTTTGCCAAAAAACAGATTTTGTCATTAGAGAAATGTAAATATTTTCGCCAAAAAGACAGACTTTTATTGTCCATTTGTAACTGCAAGAAAGACAATACTGTAAATAATGGAATTACTAACAACATATCATTTAATCTATGAATCCCAAGCAAAATGTGATGAGATCCACATTACAAAAATGATGCCAGTACAGCCTTTATCCATCAACAGCCCAAGTCGAATCCCTCTCTATTATAAATGACTGACTTACTAGACACAACTCAATGAGCATGTTGATCTACTGTAGCAGCAAGAGCAGCAATTGTTTTGTATTTACAAAAAAATAAGTTAGAATTAACAGCCATTTCTAGGCATGTGTAAGTTTTTTTATTTTTTTACATTCACTGTGAAACCAATGTTAATGACATTGAAATGAACTTGAGTCAAATTAAAATGAAATCCAACGTAGGCAAGAGTTCTCTTTTTTTCACCAGAATTTGTGTTTTGTCAGGCTACAGTGTGTGTGAGCCTCAAAAAGCTAGTGCTACTTGTACAATACCCACCGTTCAACAGTTCAAACATTTACCCAATCGTGTTTGTACAGTAACAGGAGAGATGATCGTCTTCATGTTTCATGTCTCATGTCTTGAAGTGGGAACATTCGAAGACGTTTTAGACTTTAGACAAAGGGAAAAGTAATGAGTTGCTTTCATTAGCATGAGTCTGTAATGAGTCTATTCTGGAGGGAATGATGAAATCGTGCAAATGATGCACCGTGGGTGCCGCCGATGTCTTTATGGTTTAAAACGAGCTCATCTAGATCATGCGTTTGTTTGCAGCATCAGCGTCTCGAAATTAGCCTCCTTTGTTAGGAAGGGTTGTAAAAAGGCCCAACTGGTGCTCATTTCGCCTCGTCTAATATTCTTTCAAATTTGATAAATTCATATTATTCATTAAAGTGGACACTCAGACACATTCAGAATGACTGCTATGGCAATTGAACCTGATTACCCTGTCTTGTTTAATACATGTATTCATTTAAACTTTCATACATTCAGTATGGGACATTTATCCATATGACTGAATTGTCACAGGTTTTCTCTGCAGGTGTTACTCCTCCAGAGAAGCTATAACCTTTCCAGATGCCCTTTAAAATGGAAGGAGTAAGGCACAGGAATGTCAGTATACAATTCGTTCAGGATCACAGTCATGTTATGAAAGTGCAAATGGAAAACTGTAACAACAGGACATAGGAACATAACGGTCACATGCTAACATACAGTAAGTCACTCAAAATGTTTCAATTATTACAATAATGAACCAATGGTTAAACAGTGTAAGTAAGTATGCAACTGCATTATCTTGTTTTTAAAAGCCACTTTGGCTCTTTAGTTTGTAATCATTGGTACTCTTTTGATAATGCTTCTTGAAGCCGAAATGTAATGTGCAAACAATTTACAGGGCATCTTTCACATTCACAAATATATTTTTTACCCACAGCAGTATTGTATTGTAGAAATTACATAACAATCCTAACAGGTCACTGCTTTGTTTAAATTAACTAAGTATAACAATGAAATCTGGTCAATTATAAATATTAATATTGAAAGACTTTAAAAAGGTGCGTTACCATCCAAGTTGTGATCCTAATGTTTAAATAAATACATTATCTCACATTTAAATATCCAATTATACAACAACATGAAGAACTAGCATGTGACACAATTTCTTACTTCACAGTAGATACACATAAATTGCATTGTGTAGATAAAACAATATTTCAGATCTGTTCAAATAGATTGGGCCTTATTCCCACAGAAAATTATGATGAGCATGAGATTTATGAATTGTGTAAGTCTATCAGATTCACTTCATTTATAGAAAACATTGGTAGTTGGTTATGTTTACGTGAATGTGATATTCAGATACAGGTACCCCAATTAGTGCATGTGTGGTTCATAGTTCTGCCTCTAGTAGACAGACGACACACTACCTTAATAAGGCAACAAGGTACACTACAGTTAACCTGGTTGATTGGATAAGCCATCTGGTTGTTTTCGCTGTCAGCACACATCTAAACCACGCCCATATCAACATGATGGTGATTAGAAAGTTCACTTGCTACTCTGACACATTCAAAATGATTCCTAGGCTTTCCAGACTGACTCACACGGCGAATTTAAACTGAAGGCTACACTACAGTAGCTTAGTTTTACGATTAGTTTTTCATTATTCTTTTTACAGTGTTGGATCACATTTTAAGGATCTTATCACCAGCCTCTAGGTGTGTAATGGACCTTGTGTAATGGAAGTTCACACTGGCAGGACTGTTGCATAAAATGATCATCATGAGCTTAGAGTGTTTAGTTCTACGGAGTTCTATGGAATCACTTGGGGTTTTGCAGTTTCCGTTCAAGTGTTTACTTCTCTGAATTAGACCATCAAGGTGATTTGTGGTACAAGGATTCTGTTGTTTGTTTTAATCAGTTTGATTCACAGTAAGAAAACGTTTGTCTGCTTCCATTGACACAAGCTGATAGCTGTGCATGCGTAATGGTGGCCAGCTCGTAGCTGCGCGGTAAGTGAACTCTCCGACATCTCATGGACGCTCTGGCGACGCACGCTAGGGTTTTAGCATGTTTTGCTAAAGCTCTCTAATCTGTGGGAGCGGTGGGTCACGACACAGGTGGGATGGACATGCATATTAGAAGTATAATAAACTTTGGGGGAAGGGGAGTCTTTTTAAACCTTATTTTGGGACAAAATCACCAAATGTTTTAAGCTAGTCTTTAAAAGATTTGACTGGTGATTGTATACATGCAGGTTTTATGTCCCTGGTGGTGACCATTGAAAGTGCAGTTGTGTCTCTTTCCTTATTCATTTAACTAATAACTGCCCGGAGGCGTTTAGCAAAATGGCTGCCGAGCGACCACACTTGCCCATGAAGGCTTTAGTAAAACGTCCGAAGGGGTTTCAGTAGCCGGCAGCATACGCCCACTTCCTGGGGTCTGACTGGGCATGAAGGCGATTACCATGACGAACGACCGCCTGCACGACCGATTCCAACGGTTTGAGCAGGGCTGTAACATGGTGCTTTCGTGCCAGTCCCTCCATCACCTCCTGCGACGGAACACATCAGAGGGCTAGAGTCACATTGTCACACTCCTCTGTTGGCAAAACACATGCTAAATGTCCACTAAGATGTTTCCAAAAAAAAACATCAGTTCTTGGACTCTATACTGACACCTACTGGCATAGTTAGCAGCAAAGCAGCTACACCAATCAGGGCCGGCCCAACGCATAACCGAACTAAGCTACTGCTTAGGGCCCTGTAGCCACCAATGACCGTGACCCTAATAAATAAGTCGGACAATGAATAGATGGATGGATTATGTCAATGGTTGGTAATCATTTAAAAAAATGCAGTAGGCCTATTGGGCTATGTTATTGGCCTGGTTAATACATTCCTGCTGCCTCTGTTAGAGCTGGTAGCTTATCACTCACATTCATCTTAAAAGCAATGCCACAAAAACGGTCTTTGAGGCATAAATGTAAAAATAAAATTATAGAAAATAACTAGCAAGGTAAAGGTATGGTTGCATGACAAATTACAGTATTTGTATACAGGTTGATATTATTGTTCAGTACACTATGTTCAGTAGGCTATAACACTTTGTGCTGTTACCACTTTGAAAATTAGCTTTGGTGTAAATGAACACCAGATTACTGTTGTGAGTTTGTTACATTTAAAGATGAAAAACCATAACCATAACCATAAAGTGACATTGGTATGATGTAAGAAACACATCTAGCTATAAATAATTATATTACAGGCTTCCCACTAGTCATGAACATTCTGGAATATCATGTAATTTTAATAAAGTCTATTCCAAGCATGGAAAGTCAATGAATCTTAGAATGTTTTGGTCAAGTCAGGCAAAATCTGTGAATTTAAGCGCTTGAGGAAGGTTACATCCCCTAACAAAAGACACAGAAGAGGACAGAATACTAGAGTAGCGCATGTCTGTATTTTTGACCTCAGCAGGGACAATAATAGTACATAAAAAAAGTTGATCTACAGGAGAATTTGAAAGCAATACAGAATGCCTGATAGCCTTACTTTTTTTTGTCACCTGATGCCTAGATGTAGCGTTTTTCTTTACATTAAAAAAAGTATTTATACCTTCAATTTGAGGGAGAAAAGGCATGAATTGATACTTGATTTGATTTAGAGTGGGAACCCTGACATTAATAATGGGTGTGATATATTTACAGCTGGTGTGCGAATGATCAAGCATCGGAATATTGCTGGTGGTGGGGAGGCCCCCAAATTAAATTCTGCTCAGGGCCCCATTAAGGCTTGGGCCGGCTCTGACACCAATGCTAACCTTACTGCTAAACATAGAAACCATGGCCAGGGGAACCTCACTAATTCTAACTTTTTTAAATCTCCATCTCTCGTGAGTGCATATATGTTTTCAAACACAACAAACATGATTGATGGACCTTTCAAATATAATTTTCTTTGGTTTATTTACTCTTTTATTAATAACATAGGCTGCCTGTATGTTAAAGACTTTAAATGTATTTCTTTTTCATCTTTTTAACTTTTATTAATCCCCCTAAATTATTTTGTACAGTAAATAGTGTGTTTTGTCAGCAAACATGTATTTTATAAAGATGTTAACAAGCAAATGTCTTGTTTCCACAAGGTGCTACATGTCTCTGCTTGATGACACTCACTTTGTCAAAGTCGATTCCTCCTTCAGTTGTGTTAGGAATCAGCTGGTTGTGGATCCGTGGGTCAGTCACGGCTTTCTTAAGGTCGTAATCAAAGAACAGGGCATTCAGTAGCACCTGCATAAACAACATGGATTCCTTAGGCCCCGATCACACAGAGACGCATGGCTACAGACCCGTCTCGGTGTGATCGGCCCCTTATTCTACATTTATCCTTGTAAAGAACTGTTATGAGTGAATCAAATGAGGACTGGCTTGCCGGCTTATTTGGCTAGGGTTAGGGTTGGCTTACGTCATGATGTACAACCGTCAAAGCAACGGTGTTACTTACTTACGGTTTAATTATTTTTTACAAATTGTTTGGGTGTACAGTATAAACATACATGTAGCTGCCATGTAACAATTCTCACCTGGATGTAAAGAGCCATTGTCAATTGCCAAGGTGACATTTTGGTGCAAATAGCACCTGCTTGACTTACCAGGGCAACAGAGGTGGTTATCTTCGTCCCACCTGAAGCTCCCACCACCATCTTAACTTTGCTGTTCTTGTCTAAAACAATGCTTGGACACATGGAGGACATAGGCCTTTTGCCTGACGGGGAAGACATAAAATGAACATCCATTTGTCTAGCTTAAGAGTACAATTAATTACTCATAACATTGTCTTCTTTTGTCCATCGAACCAAAATATGTCTCTTTCTCTGGAAGCCACATAGAATGTTTGCCAAAAAGCATTAAAACCAGCCACAAAGACGTACTTTACTTTTGTCAGCATAATTCCTTATTTTGTTGAGCATGGCGATTGTGTTTTCTTTTGCTTAACATAATGCAGTAGACACACTACAATGCACAGACAATGTTCACACTATTGCACCTGACGTTTGTTTCATTACAGTAAATTGTTGCTGTACCGATGTCATTATCGTACTGATGGATTATGTTGACTAAAGCAGTATTGCAGCTTCTAGACGTTCAATACTTTTCTTTTTTTTACAACTGTGCTCTTCCGAGGTAAGCACTACATTATCTGTTGACAGGATCTGCAGCGCTGGTTAGTAGTAGGAATACCGTTTTATAGACTATGTGTACAATGTAAACAATAAAAAACACCTTTTATAACGTAGGAGAACCTATATAGTTCTATGAGGAGAACCGCCGCGTTAAACCACCATCTTACCTCAAAGAAAACCAAAATATACAGTAGAATTTCCTGCATCTCTCCCTCTCTTCCTCCCTCTTATCCCCCCCCCCCTTCCTCCTTCCCTAACCTGGTCTGATGAAGTTGCTTGGTGAAGGAGGCAGACCAAATCCATTTGTGATGTGCGGAGAGCTGAAATCGTCCATCTCGTTGTTCAGGAGAATCCCGGTTAAATTGGACAGGACTTTAGAGCCCAGACTGCAGGGACACATATCAGACATGACACAACCGTATCAGTAAATAGAAATGCTGTTACATGTAAAGGTAATTAACTATTCTATAGTAAATATCCTATGCAACAGTAATAGTACTTTGGCCGCCGCCACGCGAGACCATTCTGATTTCACAAGTTTCAATTTAAATTCACAGCGAGTCTGGTATCAGTCTGAAAACCTTCAATCCTATAGGTTGCCCGTGTAGAAAATAACCAGGCCAATCAGCGGCCAGATGAAATAATCTTTCAAGATGACCCCATCAGCATACGTATACTGAGTATACTGAGTACGTTTCCACTAGTGCTCAGGCTGATTGGGTTGAAATGTATTAGCACATCATGACAAACGCTTTTGAATCGATGGGTTCCAGAATGATTCTCGCATCCATCCATCCATCCTCATCCACTTATCCATAGTCGGGTCGTGGGGGCAGCAGCTCCAGCAGTGGCCCCTAAACTTATCTTTCCCAAGCCACATTAACCAGCTCTGACTTTGGGATGACGAGGTATTCCCAGGCCAATCCACCTAGTCCTGGGTCTTCCCCGAGGCCTCCTCCTAGCTGGATGTGCCTGGAACACCTCCCTAGGGAGGTGTCCATGGGGCATCCTTACCAGATGCCCGGACCCTCAACTGGCTCCTTTCAACACAAAAGAGCAGCGTTTCTACTCCGAGTTTCTCACGGAAAGCCGAGCTTCTCACACTATCTCTAAGGAAGACACTCGCCACCCTCCTGAGAGTCTATTTCGGCTTGTACCTGTGATCTTGTTCTTTCATTCATGACCCTTCATGACCATAGGTGAGGGTAGGAACAAAAAATGCCTGGTAGATCGAGAGTCATGCACCTTCTCCAGATCCACATGTAGACCGAAAGGGCATCCCAGGCCCCCTCCAGGATCTTTGCAAGACTAAAGAGCTGGTCCGTTATTCCACAACCAGGATGGTTCTTCTCCGCATTGTTGTTCGACTATTGGCTGAACCCTCCTTTCCAGCACCATCAGAAGTTTGATACCCCTGTAATTGGCACACAATCTCTGGTCCCCCTTTTTGAACAGGGGAACCATCACCCTGGTCTGCCACTCCTTTGGCACTGTCCCAAACTTCCACGCAATGTTAAAGAGGCGTGTTATCCAAGACATCCCCTCCACATCCAGAGCTTTCAGCATTTCTGAACGGATCTCAACAATCCCCGGTGCTTTGCCACTGCGTAGTGGTTTGACTACCTCAGTGACTTCCACCAGGGTAATGGACGATAATCCCCCATCAACCTCCAGCTTTGCCTCAACCACAGATGGTGTGTTAGTTGCAGTAGTTCCCCAATTACCTCCTCAGTTGAGGTCATCATTACTGTACACAGCTTGGCTGGTTCCGTTTTACCCTCTTGAGGTGGTGGGTGGTTTTCCAGAAACACCTTGGTGCCGACCAAATGTCCTACTACATGTCTTCTCTGAACTTCTCCCACACCCACTGTTTTGCCTCTTTCAGCAGAGGCTGCAGCCCTGATTCTTGCAGCAAAATTACATTGGATTTTGCAAGATCAGGATTCTCATACAAGGCTAATAGTTCAATACATACAGCATACTGTACAATATACTATATAACAAGATAAGGATGTATCACAAGGCTAATAGGACAGTAGGCTAACAGTAGCATATACAGCACAGGTACAGTACATAGATACAGCACACAATATAACAATATCAGCATGGTCTCAAAGCATAGGCCTACAATATACAGTGTAATTTATATAACAATGATATAATATAATTCCTGGCTCCTACTAGTGGTTGATAGTGCTGGTGGCAGCCACTGCACTGCCGTCCTCGGCCACCACGGAGAGATGCGAAGTGCCGTATGTTTCAGGGAGGAAGAACTCCGGCTCGTAGTAGCTGGTGGGATGCGTGGTGTCGTCCGTGATCTTCTCACGCAGGCTTCTGGCGAATAGGGCCGAGGTCATATTCTGGACAAGCTTTGCGACGGAGAGTGAGATGACAGGACAGAGACGTTAATCGCGAATAACAATAATAATAATATAATGTGTTTTTTCTATTTCCCGTGCCTAGAGACATCCACGAGATCTACACCATATACTTTGCAGTGATTCCATTTATAAGATAAATACATGTATAAGTCTCTGTACACTAAACGCTGGTGTATGCTTATCAATATGCTTAACTTTGAAATAATATGTGCTATTTAAATCTGCAAAAACAGTGATTCCATTTACTGTAAAATCTAAATACATGTATACTGTAAATCTTTGTATTATAAATAATTACCCACTTACTGTAATTGGTGGATGCTTACTGTAACTTAGACAGACAGACAGACAGACAGACAGACAGATAGATAGATAGATAGATAGATAGATAGATAGATATACTAGTATATCTATATACATATATATGTGTGTATATATATATACTACAGTAGATAGATAGATAGATAGATAGATAGATAGATAGATGGATGGATAGATAGATAGATATACTAGTATATATATATATATATACTAGTATATATGTGTATATATATACTACAGTAGATAGATGTATATATATATATATATATATATATATGTGTGTGTATATATATATACTAAAGTAGATAGATAGATAGATAGATAGATAGATAGATAGATAGATAGATAGATAGATGGATGGATGGGTGGGTGGATGGATGTGGGTGCTCTGTAAATTCCCATTCAAAATGTTCCCTACGTCTGTGATGTTCAGGAAGTCTGGGTCCCCCAGCAGCGTTCGTTTGGCGTAGGCAAAGCGAAAGGCCTCTACGATGCGATGGTAGGTGAGAATCTTCTTCTCCGTGCTTGACACACTATCTGCTGTGAGGTTATATCCTGTGAGAAAGGTGGTTGTCAGTAACTGCATGGGCGTAACCTTCATCTTTCAACTAGCAACCACTATTTTGACCTACCTTTGCCCTTACATTTAAATATTGTGTTCTTGTTTACTTACTAAATCGGCTGGCGATTGTTGTCATTCGTGTGTGTTGTTTTCGACACTTAGCACAGCCCTGACAGTGCAGGCATGTTTGTTATTTAAAAAAAGACAACTCACAGATTTAATACAGCCCTTTCCTTGTTTTCATTTAGTCCACAAGCGGCTCATATTTCAGATGGCAGGTTATTAGGTTTGAGCTGACAGACACATTGTGGCTGAGCGAATACAACACATTCTGTCTGAGAAGCCTGAGCTGTCAGGACCAGGCAGAATCTGTGGTCGGTTTTGGACAGTCGCTCACACGAGCACGGAGCCCTTTCACCACTCTACTGTGGCCAATTAGAAGTAAATTGGTCAGATTAGTGCTTTGTGTGTGTGTGTGTGTGTGTGTGGCAAGGGGTCCAGAGCGAGTGGGCGGGCAGCCAGTCGAAGGAAAGGGATGGTTTTTCAGACACTTTAATTACTTTAAAATAAAGTTCACATCTAATCCTCACGGGAAGACTCTGTCACTGTATTGGATACCAGATGAAGAATGGGGGGCGGGGGAAGATAGAGAGAGACAGAGAGAGAGAGAGAGAGAGAGAGAGAGAGAGAGAGAGTGAGAAAGAGAGAGAGACTGTGGAGGATTGGAATGTAATCCCATGAAAACCCAATTTTGTGTCTTATTAAGTATCTCTGCCTGTAGCTGCAAACATCAGGTGGAATAATGGAGAAGACATCCTTCTCTGGTCAGTGCCTACAACTACGACGGCTGATTATGTAACCGTATAAAGGTCTACAGAAGTGTTTGACAAATGTGGCAGGCCGGTCGTCATGTAAATGAGCAACGCTGTGCTGTATTGAACAAGACCTGCAGGCTGCTTTATTCCACAATAGCCTTCATCCCCTCTATCTAAAGGGCATTGTAACTCTTTATATTAAAGCTGTTTCACATAAATATATGATTTACTTTGTTTCTACTATATTATTGCTGATTTACCAACCTCCCTCCGAGTCATGAAGTCCTTTACATTTTCACTTCTGAAAACCTTTATGAGCTGGTGCGATAGTCGCACTAAAAATCATGGGCAGAAATAAATTAGACCGTTTTTTTATTATGTCCTACCACTGTTAGGACTGTTAGGAGTGTCTAAAACAGGGCTATTCTACTCCGGTCCTGGAGAGCCGCGCCTTGCATGTTTGAGATCTCTCCCTGCTCCAACACGCCTGATTCAAATGAACAGGTCGTTATCAGGCTTCTAACAACCTTGAATCGGGTGTGAATCAGAACATTCAGTACCGTAGCCTACTTCTGACTTTTTCTCCCATAGAGCGTCATTCAAACTCTCTAAGTGGCATGTCTCCTCTATGTAGTGTCTCTGATTACATTCTCTCTGGTCGGCTGTTACAGGAAAACAGACAAGATGGAGTTCCTGTCGGATAAAAAAAAAATGCTCAACTGTTATTGGAGGAGAAGCGAAAAGGGGTGGGGCTTGGGATCGGTCAATTGAAGCTTTATTGCTGGTATATCATCATGTCTTACCATTTAGGATGCCTAATATCAGGGAGAGAACCGGTCCACTGGATGGAGCATTTGGAACCATCATGGTGTAATCGCCTACCCTCACCCGTAGAGGGCGAACATCCAGGACGGGCTTGTACTTCATGAGATCCTCCAATGTGATAATGCCGCCTAAGCAAAGTTTACATCGGGCATTATGTATGCACACATTATGTATAGTTTACTTAGCTGGAAACACTCAGAAGGGTCTAGCCCCCTAGTGGAGAGGGACACTTATTACACAGAACAATCCACTACATTTCCAAGAATGGAATATCATCATATTCCATAAATACTTACTTAACCCTAGTTAAGTTTTTTAGACTAACGTACTGATGATTGATTCAGGTTAAAGTAAAAATGATCTATTGTCTACCTCTATAACACCCCCTTACACAATGCACAGAGCTGTGTGAATACAAACTTTCTGGTAAAACATGGTGATGATATGAAATGCTGCTGTACCTGCGGCCTGAATGTCACTCACAAGGTCGTTTGCTATTTGTCCTTCGTAGAAGACACCAGGACCCTCCTCAGATATCCTCCTGTAGGTCTCTGCGAGCTTGGGGAACCTGATGGTGTCGTTTTCTTTTAAGACACCGCCATCTCTCCCACAAAACACTTCACTGAAACAGAGAATGCACAACGCCAATTCAACGTGCTGTACAACGCTGAATAATGCCAGCAGTTAAAGGTGGAGTCAGTGACTGCATTGGACTAGTCACATTTGGGGAACGTCTCCTCAAGGCCCACTGGCTGCACGCTCTGTGTGTGCTGAAAAACATAATCAGCCCTGGCTCTGTACACAAACATAGTGGTGCAGACTGCACCGCACTACACTATCCCAGCCTTGGAAATGCATGTCCAGTTTGAGGGGGAAGGGGCGCAGCTTCTGAGAGAACACCCTCTATGGCACTGAAGGGAAACGTGTTTTGACCGACTTCAACAATCTTTCTCCAGCGTCGATGACCCCACCTTTAATGAACTGACCAAACAAGGGGCCATTAAATGCCAGAGAGTATATAACTGCGGTTTTCGTCTCAAAAGTAATCTGACAGCTATTAATTAGTATCAAAAAAGATATTAAT
>JAODTR010051882.1:0-17995 GCA_025399935.1 Amblyopsis rosae
TTGATGTTGGGGTGTGGGCGCACAGAGGGAAGCGGGTCTGCCCGTGTCTCAGTCAGAATCCATGTCACGTCTCCATTGCTCAGACAGGAGCCTGTTGGGCCCACTGCGAAGACAGCGTTATCAGCATCATTGAGGAGGGAAAGTTAAATGCGGCTGGTGAGATTGTTTTGTTAAGAACATAAATAAATGGGAGACTGGAAGACATGGATGTGTTGTTGTGTCCATGTAAGACATGTTTGGAGTCAGGTCTGACATTACAGTAAGAACAATCATCAGTACATTACTAACAAATGCACCATATGTGTGTCCTAATAATCAGGTCATAATGACACTGTAGGCTATAACCTGGTACCAAGTAGTGGCATCCCCATGACTTCTGGCTACAGTAGTCAGGCTCTTGCTTTAGTATATTGCCATATAGGAATGCTTGATTAGCATGATTAGCATGCTAATATTTATAGTGTTGTTATTATTATTATTATTATTATTATTATTATTGTATTTGTTTGGGTAAGGGTGCATTATAGAAGGTGGAGAAATGACTGGGGTTTTGGGGTTTTAGATGGGCTACTTCACACGCACAGGAGTCATTACAGTTAAGATTATATGATACACTGTCTGGAACTATGCTCTCTCTTGGTTATTTGTTTAATTTGACACATTTCTATGCTTGTATTGTCTTTGATTTTTTTTATTTTATGTATTTATTCTCCTCAAAATTGTATCTTGACATTATAATGATTTAGTTGTTCTAGGAAGATCTAAACTTTTCAGGCAATACACCGAAGAGAGAAATTCACAAAATGTACCCGTAGTTTCAGTTGAAAGTTGCACACCTCCATTCTTGCATAGTGTCATAGGGTTTCTGCATAGGGGAGGAGCATGTGACCACATGAAAGCTGTACGAAGAGGAGTAGAGAGTAGTGCGACACACTCATTGCTCAGGTGTGGGAGGGGAAAACCAAGTTTCAAACCTAAGCACTTTTCTTTTGTTTATAACGCTGGTTTCAACCACATCGGTAATACACAAACCGGGTTGTTCAAGAGGTTAAATGTCCATCGGTGGTTTTGTAGAGTGTATTTAGGGGTCCAGTTTAACTTGAACATAATAATTTCTCTGCACAGAGAGGCCATGCCTCTCCTTGCCACTGCCCTTTCCCTCCCTCCTGACCACGTATCTTCTCCCTCGCCAGCCTGCCGTGATCCCAGAAACAAAATGAGACGTAGTCTATTTTATACCGGTTGGTCGTATTAAAAAAGGTTGGTCGTCACGGGAACAGGCTAATTTGTCTGTCAAAACGTCCTTATCAACAGAACCTTGGGGGACCAGGGATGAACTGCAGCGCTGCACTGTGCAGGGGAGCTTATCTCCCCAGCGGGCGTTTGGTGGGCCTCATCATGTCCGATAACACCGCTTATCAGCTGCACCCCTTGTTTCCCTGGAGTGAATGTCCTTGCAGCTTAGACGCCGAAATGCCACAATATAAAATAAATACTAATAATTTAATAACAAACTTTATTTCTATAGTACTGCACTTTTCAGACAAGCTCAAGTCCTTAAATAGATGTATTATTATTCTTATTCATACTGGCATTGTGGGTATATTGATTTAAAGTTACAGTATAATTTAGCCTGTATCATTTTGTGTCTATTCATCTGTCCATTGATTTCAACAACCTATGTCCTCCGTTGTATCTCCTACGGCGTCTGCGATGCTGGTTGCAGGATGTTGTGATGTACGCTTGCAGGATGTTTTGCCAAAGACCTTTTTTTTTAAGTACATATCAATATTGCTTCAAAGTGCATAAAAATAACTGTACAAACACATCACCTAGTTATAGAGACTCTGCTGTTATGTTTGACATCACATTAAATATCACATTCTTTCTATATTGAGTGACTGATTGTAGCTGCTGAATATTGATAATTTTTTAGCACCTCTTCATCTTATATGTAGTGGAACATTGATCACAGGTTGTTTTTTGTGCAGCGTGCAATGTGCGTGTAGCATCTGCTAATTTAATCTCGTGAGATTAGTTTAGATATCTCTCTGGGACCCCTTTAATCTTCGCTCTGTTTAATTGTCTTCTAATTGACGGTGCAGAGGCGGTTTCAAGCCTTTATGAGATCAAATCATTCAAACCAAAATCACTTTAAATGTCAAATTTACTGTAGATGAAAAGTGTGAAACCTACGCATATTTTTCATTCTCTCATTTTCTTTTGACTCATCTGTTCTTGCTGAAATTATATTGTTCCATGCCTCCTCGATGAATTATAATGAACATCTTGATCACGTGTTTTCATTTTCGGGAGCATAATGGCATTCTACCCCCTCCTGAATCATCCCCCTTTCCTGCCTTTACCTCAATGCAGTGAAGGGCATTCCCTGGAGATACCTATTCTCTCACTATCCTCCTCTTTCTGCTCAGCTACTCATCCTTCCTTTCACAAATGTCTGGTAATGGAAGGGTTGGCAAGAGGGGAAATTGGTTGTTCTTAAGAAAATGGAGTCTGACCTGTGCTAAAGGCTCTTTAGCGCTTAAAATACGTGTGCTCGGATGAGAGCGAGGATCCGCTTAGCGTTTTGAAGTGGGCTCGTCACCGGCTGGCAGGGAGGTGGGGCGACAAGAATGAGTGTATCTTCCTCCTTTTTTTTTTTTTTTTTTTTTTTTAGGTGGATGGTAATCATGTTGCAGCCGGTCACCGAGCTCTCTGTCCTGCGGTCGACTCACTTAAACTGGCCTGTGAGCCCTTGGGGAGAAACAGGGAAATTATAGGCTATCCCCAAAGAACCACGGAAGAAGAATAATAATAAGAAGAAGAAGTGGTCTTGAATAGCCCGTAGCTGTATGCTACGTTAGTCCTCTCAAAGGCCTCCGAAATTAAAACGAAGTACTTTGATTGCAAAGGTTCCTCTGAAGGGCCGGCCTTATGATTGGCGTGCCAGATAGGTCTAATTCCGTGATATTTTGCCAACCTAGCACCGGCAGCGATGTGTCTACAGGGAACATATCCATCATTCAGCTGCTGTGATGCCTGCTTTGGTTCCAGTTCTGCTATTCTAGCATTTAGATTCGCTGACTCACATAATCAAAGAAGGTATTTGGAGATGCATTTTTTAATACTCCATATAATACTTTGTAATGATGGCTTCATTCAACACTACTGCTCGGAAGACCCACCCATTACCTCTGACAATACCCAACTGCACGTAGCATAACCCATTCTAGTAAAGGAGCTGCTTTTGGCTTTCCCCGCTGATCAATATTTGACCATAAATACATGGGGCAATTCTAAAAAGGACCTTTCCAGTGGCTACTTACAGATTGAAAAGGCACAGCTCGAGGCTACATGAGGCCTTGTAAATGATCTGGGCAATAGCGTCTGACAGGACAAGGTTGATAACAGGATAGAGCCATCATAACAAATAAGCAGGGGCAGGAAATGAGTCACTATTAAGGGATAGCTCTGTGCTAGATGCTCACTCCCGGCAGATCAAACGGGGGAGGCTAGATTGAATTTTAATATTGTAATAGGACCCAAGTGTCTTCTTACAGCAGCGTTTGAAGTGAGGCAGGGGGGATTCTTCTCTCACAGAATGGAAATGCAGGCGCGCTGGGATTGGGAACACGCTCGTAAGCATGCCGGACGTTTTCATCTGAGGTGTGCAACAGACCACATTCGAACACAACATTGTGGGACGTACTGTGCAAGGTGCCCGCCCGGTCTTTTACAAGCAGCCGCTTTAAGCCGTTTTCGTTTGTCGTAAAGTGTGCCTTTCACCAATGGGGAATGTCTGTCTCTTCTACACATTTATGGTTGGGTACCGAAACACGGTTCCAAGTTGGAACCGAATCCATAATAGCAAAAACCGGGTACCCTTAAAATAAATGGAATTTTGGTTCTGCTAGTCGAATCGATTGAATTCAAACGATACCCAACCCTAGCCACGTTGGCTTTTACAAACTGCTGTCCAAAATGTTAACCGTCTTGTTTTCCTCCAGCAGGTGAGTGCCTCCCGAAGAGCCGACTTGAGACGCCATGTTGGCCTGCATTCAGAGACGGCAGAACTTCTCGTCTCAGCGCGAGTTCTGCCCCCCCAAAATCCTGGATGACCCCCCCGTGCAGCTGTCACTGTCTGTACCACCGGTACACCCCTGTGCTCCCAAAGGTAGGTCCACATCACAGAGCGTCTTGTTCAGTCACGGAACCCATCAAGTACAACCTCTAACGGCGAAAGACCGATACCAACCCTTTTTGCCTGTCCTCCAATAACGGTATTTTTTTAATCAGATGAACGCCGTCAACTATCTTGTTTTTCTGTAAAAGTCTAATATGCTGTTTGGTCTAACCTAGTTACATTAACTAGGTTGGGCGGGGCGGGCCTTAGAATCTGTCAATTAAGCTTGTCAATTGGACAATGTCCAATATGTTTGTTTACAGGGGAAATCCTGTCTGAGACTTCCATCCACTGGTCATTGCTTGTCGTCTGATTTTCCACTTGAGACGTGTGAATGGAATTGGAGTTGAGTTTGGCTATTCTTTACATTTCCACATATAAATGCTAAGTTGTTTTATATTGTCATCAGACTACAGCTGTCTGTTTTATTTTTTATTGAAAGAATGCATTTCAACCAATGTGTACCTTCCACCTATCGTTCTCTCGATACTACTCAGACTACAAACAGAAACCAGAATTCATCCGGAACCAATATCAACAATTATGTTGCTGCTTACATATTCTGTAATTATGTAATTATGAGAGAGCACATCTTGTTACCTTGTTTCCCACAGGTCAGGCTGTTTTAGCACGATACTGCAGAACAGTAGTAAGGAAGATCTTTCTGGCTGATTGTCATTACCCTCTAATATATTTTCCCTTGATATGCAAATTATCCTTGGACACAGGACATATTCTCTGTAGGATAATTATGGTGTGCTCAATGTACTTTTATTCAGAATATGAATGCAATATAGCAAACTAAATATTTATGAGAACTTCTGATAAACATTCCTTATGCATGTAAATGAAGAAATTTGCATACAATTATAAAAAATTTGCTTCAAATTCACTTCTGTGCTTCCGAATTGTTTACAGATATTTCTTTTTGACATCACACTTTATTTACATAGCCTGGCCGGGCCTCAAATGCGTGTGACCTCTAGGGGCAGAAAGTCATATAGAACCACTTTAACAACCTAATACAGGCCGGCCCAGACACGTAAAGAGAGTTTCCAACTGTAGTCTAGAGTGGATTAAAACGAGTTCTGCTGTGTGTTGATTTATTGCATTGCATTGCATTATATTAGGCAATGATTCATGGTGTTTGGGACTTTAGTGTCTAAATTGAAACCAGCGCGTTGCAAATTGTACATTGTTGGTAAATACGTTAATAATATGCATGCTAAATTTTGCTTTGTGATTTCTAGCTACATTATTGGAATTAAACCAATCTGCTGATTGATTCACAGCTGTTGATGCAACTCTGTCTCTTTATTATTCAATATTAATTGAGAATCACTGAAGCTAAATGCTGAAACAGAAGGGCCTATAGTTGGCCTCGGGCGCAACGAGGGGTTGCCTTTCTCATCCCGTTTAGCTCCAGGGAATCACCTTCCCCACCCCCCACCCCTAACCATATGTTGAATGACACCAGTTTGCCTCCAGGAACTGACATTTTAAACACAATGAAACTGCCTGCTCTGCCAATTGAAGTTTTGTGCCATGGGTTAGACTGTTGTTTAATTAAAACAAAGTGTAAACAGCTCAAAACAGGGTTCATACTATTTGCTACCAGGTTTAAGGTTAATTTGCTGACAAACCAGTTCCAATTCAGGTAATACATGTGCATACGGTGTAAATGCTGATTATGTCTGTACTGTATCTGGTAGTATGACAGTACCATAACAATAGTGTTATTATTGCTGTGTTGTGCTATTAGAAGTGGCTCCTCTTCATACAAACAAACCAGTTTGGAACTCACAGGTCAAAGAGTTTGACCAGCGTTACCAGCATCTGTCTCTGTTTAAAGAGCCAGTGCTCCGAGGTCAGGGCGCCCTGTGTTTTTTATGGTTCGGGGGTTTCTAGCTACGTTCCGTAGCTAGCCTACTGATGTGAATGGGACCCTCCGGGAAGTAACCGATTTGTCTCTTGCGGCTCTCTCTCTCTCACTCTCTCTCTCTCTCTCTCTCTCTTCCCCCTCCTCCGCCGCTCTTTCTCTCCCTCGTCTCCTCCCGTTCCTTTTTTGTTGCACGCGGAGGCATTAAATGACAACCGCCCCCGCTCGTCCCGCGGGGCATTAATATTAATGTTGTCGCTCCCTTTTAGTTACGCTGATATCAAGATAACCGATTGTGCTGAATCTTAATGCCGATATTCTGGAAGGGCACGGGGGCCTGTGCAGAGTGGGGCTCGAAATGATGAATGTTTGGAATGGAGGAGATGGGCAGAGGCGGATGCGGATCTTTTTTTTTTTGGGGACACAATAATGGCTGTTTTTCTGTCTGAGGGACTAATAGAGGTCAAAATTGAGGGGTGTCTTTGCTTCTGCCTGAACGCACAATTGGCTGTAAGGCAAAAAAGTGCTGTTGAATGGAGGAGGGATCAATTAATTACATGGATGTAATGAGTGGGCCCATTACGCAACTGTGTGGCGAGAGAGACAGAGGGGGGGTTGCCGTGGTAACGGAAGCTAAGCCTTTTAATGTGTTGTTAATGTGCGGAGTACAGTCTCAGGGTATTAAAGTTACTGAGTGTGTTTCTGATTGCCGCAAGCCACCTGGCATGGATTAAGTATCTTAACTTTGAAGATGTTATCACGCAGAAATGCTAAAAGCCCTCAGAATAGCATCCATATATAGCTTTTCTATTTTTTTTATTTGCATGAATTTATTTATTTTTTCTATAAACTCGACAGCCGCTCTGATCTGACTGCTTTAAGTGTAGCCTTGGGAAAAGATTAGCCAAGTTAAAGCGACAGCAACATTGAATTCGATTGTATGGGGTGGGATTTGGAGTTAGATCATAGATTGTGACATGGGTAATAGTAGCGTACTAGCAGAGATATTCCCCTTCTCTGCCTATATAAAATGACCAATCACATTGGTCACACACTAGGCGTGATGCTAATCACGAGTTTAGGATCCTCACACCTCTTCCAAATCCCTAACTCCGAGGACATCTTGGAGTAGAGGGAGGAGGATTAGACACGTCTGTGAAAACATCACAGCGTTTCCCAGCATGGTACGGCACAAGTTCAAGAACACCGGCGTGTCTGGAAGACACTCTTAAGGCTAACTAGCAAGCACGTCAGGAAATATCACTGTGTATGCCTGCGGTTCACCACACATCAGTGTCACCAGGCAGATGTTGATGGAGGTTCTAGTTCACAAACATGCTTTCCAATCCCTCATGACATTCTTGCTCAATCACTTGTGGCACAAAGCCCAGATGAAAAGCCGCTTAGAAAGTCAAGCGGTGTACATATGTAGGCACTGCATGGTGTCCTGAGCCAAGCAGGCATTGGTGTATTCAGTGATGGACATCTTGGATGTCAAGAGGACTTGAGATAAAGTGTGGTTGCCTGATTTCCTTCCTTCCTTCCTTCATTTACCTTTCAGGACTGGAGAGTAGTGTTTTTAAATGTGTGTAGTCTGACGACTAGGTATGTATGGGGAGAAAGGGCAGGTTGGCTATGTGTTATGTATTGTATAACAGTCATCACTCCAACACAGCATGTATCTTGTTTCCAGCCCATCACGATATGCTTTTATAATTAACAAATTAAATAACTTGGTTAAACTTTTTTGTTTTTACTCCAAACCCGAAGGTTTATTGGCATGTTAAAAATAAAGACAGCGCTTATTTTATCCCCAAAGAGTAGGTTAAGGTGTTACAGTAGCACAGTTATCCAGCAGCTTGTGGGTATTCGTTATAAAAGATGAGGCCGTTGAGTTAGCCTCACAAGACCATCCTGATCTCGCAAGCTTAAGTTTAACTTAACGCTGCGAGAATCAGTCTGGAGAGCTTGAAGTCCTTGCAACTGAATTGAACCGAGTGAATGCTGACATTACCAATCTGTGTCGTACTGATAGCTACGGGCGTGGTTTAGGGGTGACGACAACGAAAGCTACTTGAAAACAACTTGAAAACAACAATGACAGACAGATGGTTCATCCAATCAGATGGACTTGTCTCTAACAATCCACAGGACTGTAATCTCTGGCTGTTCAAAGCCAGACCGCCTTAGAAGACATTCAGAGCGCTTACAGAACAGTAAAGCCAAGTTCAGGCTGAACACAGTAACAATGCGCTGCTCATGGAATGGCACAAATGTTTTTGTTTCATAGTGGGAATCATATGTGACCTGACATGCCAGATGGGTTGTTAGACACAAGGCCAACTAGGGAGGCATCCATCAAAACTGAAAAGGGGAGGCACTTTCAAAAGAAATGCATGGGAGTTGATTGGATGAACCATCTGAGTGTGTCTGTTGTTTCCAAGTCACTTTTGCTGACTGAGCACCTAAACCACGCCCCTATCTGTATCCGTGCAACGCTGATTAATCAGATCAATTGCTACACACATTCAGTCGCAACTTAAGGTTTGCGGCTGACGCAAGTAAGTCATTCTCCAGAACGAAAACACCTCTACCTTTAGGTGCCACAGGGTTCTCCTTCAGAAGCTCCGCACCCACGTTAAAAACGCTTTGGCTCTCCAGAAAGATAAAACGAAGCTCGCCAGATCAGGATGGTCTCGCGAGGCTAAATCATATGAAAATATCGTTTTGCTCTAAGCATATGGTGGTTAACACTGACGATAGTGTTGCAGCAGTTAGGGTTAGGTTATTATGGATAAGGGATACACAGCATATATACCAGTAGACCAGAGTATGGTACCTTATTATATTGCTATTAATATGCATGGGTAATATATGTAATGTGTAATAATATAAGTTATATTTCCTCATGGCTGCATTCATTATGCAGTTTATTTTGCTCCTCTGGGACAGTGTAGGATGGGTCGAACCTTCCACCTATCCACTTTCTTCAATTTTAAACCCCCAATTTATTTCCTTCGTAGACAGATCTTGTAGATTGAATCGCTTTCACAGTTGGAGGTTCTTTCTGGACCCGAAATGAAATGAACTCCCAAATCAATTTTGAATGGCAACAACAAGTACGCTCTCCTGTACATAGCTCAACTAGGTTTTGTTATTGAAAATGATTTTTCTTTTCTTTTCTTCCACCCCCCCCACCCCCACCCCCACCCCCCCTCCGGATTTCTTTCTTTCTTCTTTTTTACACAATTTTTCTATTATTTTGATTTGTGCCTCCTTCGTTTTTATTGCGGATTACTGCCTTGCTTCTGCAGCCGCGTGATTTCTGATGACTGGAGTGTAATCTAGGCTAATTGTTGCACTTCTGCGTTACATGTTGGGAGCTCTGTTGTTAGACCTGTTGTTATTGAGGGTACTGGTAATTTTGCCCAGGTGATTTATTGCTTTTAAACGGAGACCTTTCCCACCTCTCCTTTTGTCAGTGCGAGTTAAGCAGCCATGAAATTGCCTGAATAATGGTGTTTAAATCCAATGTGGGTTTGCCCTCTCAGCTTTCACATACAGCATTCAGGAGCAGTTTGGTTGCTTGGTGATTTCTCTGCACACTTTTAATATCCGGGCTTTTCCATTAGAGTCACTTAAGGCTCATAAAAGGGTGAAGAGGACCCGGTTTTCGCGGGTCGGCACTGAGCGCCTCGAGCAAGCTTGCAGGAGGTGGATGAGCTTGAGGAAAAAGTATCATCAGTGAAATACTTCTCATATATAAACCGAACGTCCCCAGTTATTAGCTATAGGTAATGAGGAGCTCTCAAGAGCAGTGTTTTCATGTGACACAGGGAGCGCCGAAAGAACCTTTTTGTTCTTGGGCATTGCTGGCATTTTCCTTCCATTTGGCAGAATACGCTTCCACCTTTATCTGTAATGGGTTCATGGCTAAATGTCACAGAACGACTCCTATTCAGACTGCGGTGGTAAAATTAGCTCCTCTGCTCCCCTGTTAATGCTGTGATAATCTGCTTCTGGGCTGTAATAAGTATGAAATAATTTCCTTGAGATCTGATCAAACATTGCTGGAGGTTTCTCATTCCATGAAAGACCTAGACATTTTTTTTATAATTAATAATTACTGGGTTCAACAAAAAAGAGAATTGGAAATGCAGTCTGGAAAGGTAAACCCATGAATAGTTTAATAATTAAGTAGGCTACACATCAAATTATTCGGCAGTATTCATTTCATGTCTCTCACGTTGCTGTTGTGGGTTGCAGGCTTGATATTTGCTGACATAAGCAAACTGCCTATATCCTCACATTAAAGCAATCGTAAAGCAGGCGCAACAAGGTGATGTCAATCAAATGGTGTCTGTACGTGTTTATTAAAGCTCCCTCTCGAGAACGCTTACTAAATAGGGTTCTTCCTCAGAAGCTCCGCCCCCACACATTGGAAATGCATTGTGAAGACTAGGATATATTGTTGTTGTGTGCGATCTGCACCACATTGTTTGTGTTCCTGTTTACGGAGCCAGGGGCTGTGTAGAAGGACCAGATCATTATTTTCAACACGCAGAGAACGGTAAACTAGCGGATCACGAGGAGATATTTGGTGAATTTGACAAAAAGTGCATTAGCTTTCAATTAGCTTACAATTAGCTTACTGTACCTTCTTAACTGGAGCCTTCCACGTTGGTGTTATGGCTCAGCGGATTAACACGTTGTGTCTCATTTCAGGTGACCCCGCCTCCATGGCGTCCCGGTACCCATCTCCGGCGGAGTTGGACGCCTTCGCCCAGAAGACGAGCCACAGCCCGCTGTCCATCAAGATCTTCCCGTCCAATGTTCGCGTGCCGCAGCACAAGCAGCTGAGCAGGACGGTGAACGGGCTGGACACCACGGGCCACCGCTACAGCCCCTACAGCCCCTACCCCCAGGCATGCCCGGGGGGGGGGAGCCACGGGGGCCTGCTGGCGGTCGTCAGCTCCACCGTGGCGCTGAAGGGTGCCGTGAAAACCCCCGACGGCAGGAGGACTAAGCTGGCCCGTTGCCAGAGTACCGGAGCGCCTTTTAATAACACGACTACTAATAACAATAATAATAACAGTAGTAACAACAACAATAATCCTCTTAACCGCTGCACAGCTGCCAAACACAAGACTTATCACACAGGCTCCTGCCAGCCCCCCGACATGCAGCCCAATGAGGCGCTGTCCTCCGGCCAGAGCCACGCCCCCCAGCCCGGCTTGGCGGACGTCCGCAGCCTTCTGCGGCAGATGAGCCGCGCCCCCCCCTCGCAGCGAGGCGGGGAGCCCCACGCCAGCCCCTCCCACCGCGCCGTGGCGGCCGTGGCCGGCCCGGGCTTCCACCAGGGGGCACCCCACCCGCGGAACAGAAGCAGCAGCAGCGGTAGCGGTCTGGCGTTCTCGGGGGCCGCGCCGCCCAGCCAGAGCGCCGACGGGGCAGCCCAGGGCGGCTATGGTGTCTGGCAGCCCCACCCTCACCCCCGACCTGCCCAGAGGGGGTACACCTGCTCCTCCGGCTCCCCCGACAGCTGCCCGGCGGCCCAGTACGACCGCCCCGCCCCTCTGGGCTTCTCCCTGGGGCAATTTTTCGCCCCACCCTGGGAGGGCGTCCACGACACGCCCGACGCCGACTGTTACGCCTCACTGGAGCTGGCCACCGCTTCCTGTATGGGACGGCACGCGGGGGAACCCACTTCCTGTATGGGACGACCGGGAGGCAACGTCGGGCTGTCCTACCAACACCACCAACACCCCCACCACCAAACGCAGCACCCACAGCCCCTCATCTACGTCCCCGCCCCCCCTCAGGCCTACGGCACGGACCCGGTCCTCTGCTGCGGGCTGCCCAGCTCCAGCCTGTGCCATGCCTCGGCTCTCAGCAGCAGCCTGCTGTCCCTGGAGTGCCTGATCAGTGAGATCCAGCCCCCCTGTATCAAAGAGCGCATGTTGGGCCGCGGCTACCAGGCCGTGGGGCTCCCCCTCCAGCCGCTGGAGGGCCACCAGAATGCCCACACCCAGCTCCACCCCGTCTACAGGTGAGGGAGGGGCGGCGCTGCAACGTTTTTACGGGACTCGGATGCATCGGGGAACGGCGGCGGTGGCATTGTTATTATTGTCGGCGGGGGCGGCGTTAATGACGTGGTTCTCAAATGTTGTGATAGCCTGGTAAGACCATCCTGGTGTTCCAAGCGCTGCGCTTTGATCCGCTCTACAAGTCAGTTTGGACGCACGCTAGTCAATGCTGGTAGGATATAGGCGGGGCTAATAGGCTGTCAGTCAGGCTGTCAGTCAACCTTCAGCCAATCGGAACAGTATCTGCTGCTGCTGATAAGCCAGTCAATTTAGACCTCCTCCCAGACTGATGTGCAAACTAGGGATGCTAATCATTGTGGCAGAGTTTTCAAAAACCACACGATGGATTTACCAGGCTGTCTTGACCCATTACCCCCGAAAACAAGTGCTAAAACCAGGCCAAGATAATGACGCATCAAAAAAAAAAAAAATTTGTATAAAAGGGTAATAAAAGTAGATTAGATGATGAAAAGAGTTTTAATCTTGTGTGGGGGACGGGACCCAGGTTTTGAGAACTGCTGATTTGAGTGCTGAGCTCACCCATTCTAGAATGAGTTTGTGCATGTGTTTGTGGAGCGCTTTATGTAATACAGTACACATGAAAGATTAAATGATGATCACAACTGACGGGTTAGATGTTTATTCATCAGATTTGCCTGCTAATTGTGACAGGTGTCACTCAATACTGTTATTGTACGCCAAGACAGAATCAGCCATCGTTTGAACTGCTCCTTTGCTTATTTGTTTTTGGGAAACCATAGAAAGGTTCATTCTGTAGTCCACCATCATCAATGGGGGGAAAAAGGGAAAGAATTTATCAATTTCTTATTTCTCCTACTTGGATAATGTTTAGAAATTAAATATAGCATGTTTCTCTGCAATCGTTTTGTTTAAATTTCTGAAAGATTTGAGTATGTTGTAGCTTTTATTTATTTTATTTTTTAATTTTATTTGTATTTATTTATTTGCCATAAAATCATTTGTTGCTGCTGATTTATTTAAAAATTGTATCCAACGTATGTGTTGATATGTGGCAGATATACAGATTATTAGCATTACGTTTCACAGTTGCAGTATGGAAGTAATATACTGTCTTTTTAATTAAGCTAATGGAATATGTCCCAAGAAATTTACAGTGGAATATAACACACACCGCATCAAGTCAGCGTTGTGGTATGTGGGCCAATACGAGATGTGATTTCATTTATTTATTTTTGGCTGGTGACGATTCACTTTTCTTTTCCATTTCCATAATCTCTGGAAACGAGCGATCATGGTTTGGTAGTACATGTGAGTGCCACACTGGAATGCAAGACACCTCAATCCTTGATAATATCTTATTTTTTTAGGGCTATATACCCGATGATGGGCTGTATGTAGTGTGAACGAGTAGTACCTTATGTTTGCAATGGATCGTTACTATTTATTTACATTTACCGGTTCAATGACTGTATTCATGATTATTATAAAGTGCAATTATTATATATGAACATGTCAATCCTCTTAATAGAGTATGATGTTTAAAATAACTACATTTGCAAATGTACTGTATATGACCTCCAAACCCTGATCCACTTTGCCTATTCTTAATTAAATAAAATACAATTTTGTAAATCTACCCCCAATTTCTTTTGTTTTTTTTTTTGGAGAGGAAAAAAAAAAATCAAAAACAACTACTACACAGTATTGTGTGTATATAGTAATGTAGTCTTGGTGATTATTAAGGTTTAATGAGCTTAGAGCAGAGGGAAGGTGAGATATTTGATGTTTGTGGAGACAAAGATTCTTCAATGGGAGATTCAGACCCAAATCTAGATGTAATTGTAGACATCCTTTCATTCGGGGTTTCCATGTATATTGCATGCTGTAAGGTAATCGGCATGTGAATTACACTGGAGTGCCGCTGCCTCCATAACTGTTTTTCTAATATTTCCAGAGGGGTAATTTTATCACCACGGTGACTCCATTATGATAGAGTGAAGTGAACGCCAGTGCTCAGGGTCGATGCCACTAAACCTTAAGAATAATCATATATATGGAAATGAGCACACATGCCCTCACGGCCACAGCTGTGTTTTTGCATTGCTGTGAAAATGCCCGCTTGGGATAAAATGTGCGGGAATACATTACTTTTGATAATATATCATCCCATTATTCAGGAATGGCATTAACGCCATTGCTATGGTTAGCCTTTGAAGGCGTGCCCGCAGCCTTTTGTTTTTGTTTAATTTAAACTGGCCTATTTTACATGTGTCAGTCCTCAAATGGGATTGCTGTTGGAATCACTGCAAACACCAGCCCCAGACAGACACATGCACACTTTTGTTACACAGCAGTGCACAAAACAAATGACCACGCTAGCTAGTGTGGCTGTTGACATTAAGTCTAATGACATCAGTGCAAATAGCTCTTTCTTTTCAAGTTCTGCATCGCTAGTATGGCAGGGTATAAGGAGCAGGTTTGTCGTTGAGTGTTTGTCTTTAGGCATATTGTATCCTGGTGTGTTGCTCGGGGGGGGGGGGGGATTTCCTTCCTGTCCGCTACGCTGTCCGGGGCTTGTAGGCTGATGAGATAACCCTGCAGGATTACAACTCTGCTCCTCGGCTCCCCACTCGGAGGAGATTAGAGGCTCTCTGCTGGTTCCTCTGGGAGCAGGACCGGAGCCACTTTGGCCTGCAGCAGCTCAGGAGCCAGGCAAGATAAACAGGCCCTATATACGTAGGCTGGGCTGAAGACCGGAAATTTGGGAGGGGTGGGGATTAGGGGAGATGATGAAAAGACAGAATCTTCCTCCAGTTACTGCTGGTCTTTGGACAAATTACAGTATTGTTCACCACCAGTTTTCCCCCTTTCGGAAAGCTTATGAGAATCTTGAATTACAGAGGCTACCTAAACCGTCTGTGTTTGAAAATACACTGCGTATACATGCGCAATCTGTTCAGTAATACATTGATTTGTCCCATACAGATATCCAACTCCAGCATTTAATACCAGCATCTTAAACAATAGACTGTGTTTACATACATTTGGGGTGAGTTTTAGATTGATTTAGGTGGAAAGCAATTGGCCTTTAGGGCTGTAATCAAGACAAGCCTGCACTGGCAAATGACTATGCTATAATGAAGCAATTAAAGATTTTTTTTTTTTATCAGAGACCATTAACATAATTAGGAAAAGATGGAAATTAGGTCAAAGTCAAAAATAGCAGGCATTATCCTGCAAGTCCTTGGTTGGGAAATGGAAACACCTTCACCTTCACATTCAATCTAGATATAAAATAAAGTAAATGTCGCCACCTAGAGGAAAGACGTGGCTCTGTTGTGAAACATCGATAAATTGGACAAAAAACGTTTATAAAAAGTTGCATTCAAGATTTGTTGCGGTTAAAAAAAAAAGTTTTATCTTTTATCATCAGTGTAACAAACTCCACAATTACAGGCTGACGACACCAGGTTGGAAATTACAGTAACAATTGCTTGATATATCTAAGAGCAGATGGTTACAGCACTGATTTGTCCAATCAAACACCAGGCACTAACTGGATTACAGAAATAAATTAGGAACCTACAGTACACTGGATATTAACATTTACTAGCGGGGTTCCTGTCCATGGCTACATCGTACATTAGTTTGTGCTGGTGTACATTAAAGGCATAGGTGTCAAGGACACACCAGATGTGATGTCTAACAATACATGTTTCGTTATTCCTAAGAACTGTATAAGGCCAGGTGTTAGTGCATGGAAACATGCACACTAATAGGATTAATCTATACAAACAACTACAACATAAGAGTAAATATGCTGCGCATGTCCACGCTTTCACACGTCAGACTTCTTTACAGGCCACCATACGCCTTTTCAACAACAAAGGTTTCATATTTGGTCAGGAATTATATACGTAAAATAATAAATACCACACTTTGGAGAATAAAAGGCACAAAAAAATTTAAATTAAAAAACACTCAAAAGAGCCACCTGAGAGAGGCAAATGGGAGAGTCATGAGGATCAGACCAGGCAGGGCGATCTCAGACTGTGACATCATACGGTGTAGTCGAGCTCTGCGTTTAGATGAGTGTACATGTCGTAAACGGCGTCCACCGTCGCCGTGTAGTTGACCAGAAACTGGCACACGCTTGCCAAACAGTCGTCCTCCGGGGTGTCCTCACCCTTGGACAGAGCCTTGAGGAAGTCTGACCTGTAGGGGGCAGCGAGCAGCGCCGCCTGCAGGACAGAAGCAGCACGAGTCACAAATGTGTACATATCCGAGGGTGGCCAGCCGGTGGCGCTGTGTAGCACGTTACCTAGACCTCACTCAAAGTCCTTCTAGGCAAGTGTCGCCACTGGCAGCCATCTTTGAAATGCCCCGGGCAGTTCTTTAGGAAGACTGTAGGCAGGTGGCTTATGTCAGTGCAACCACATGATTGATTAAATAGGTTAATGCTAGGCAGTTAAATAGCAGACTATTGGCACTTTTGGATCATGTTATGTGTTTGGATATGTTTGGATATGTTTCTCAAACTACCATATTTGGCGTTTAAATATTCTCACACCGAGCTCCGTTCAGAACAGTAGAAATGGCATGTTTGTGCCTCACTTTCCGACACCTCAGGAACACTCTAGTGACAGATGTCAGAGGCCTCAGGCTTTAACCTCCCCTTTCTAATGAATGGGTTGTCATCTAGCTCTGCAGAAGCCTGATAACGACGCATTCATGTGAATTGTGTGTGTTGGAGCAGGGATACATCTAAAACATGCAGGGCAGTGGCTCCCCAGGACCAGGGGTGAAGACCTCTGCTCTAAACCATGGCAGGCAAGTCCAGGGTGTGACGGACCTCCATCACATTGGTGACGTCACCTGGACGAGCCCAGGGTCCCAAACCCAGATCTCCCATGCAGAGAGCAGATGCTCTACAAGACATGCTAAACCCCAATGGACGCCAGATCACCCTTAAGGGGTCGGAGAGTGAGCTTTACATAATTTACTGCACAGCGGTACCTGCTGGCCACTGTTACTTAAGCAATAACACGTACCTATGACCAAATCACAGCCATGCTGATATTCAGTCTAACGCATGACTTCCAGTGCGTTATTGCTTTTATACACGCCTTTTATTGGTTAATAATTGTAATAAGCACCAACAGAAAATAAATTTTTTGTTTGTTTACTAAATGGTTTCTTTTGCTCCGCCAACACAAATAGTCCCGCAACCATAGTTCTAAACTTCCATCAACAGTCTCTGGTTCTGTGCCTCAGCTACGTGACTGGACTGTTACCAAGCAACACATCACGCTAGCTTGTTACAAACGTTTTCACGTTACAGCAGATCAGCTACGTTGTATCCAAGGCATCCACGTTTGTATCATGTATTCGTCTACAATTGCCTATGTCAAGTTGAATCTGTTTAGTCACGTTTAGTCACATGCGTAGTTATATAGTACTTGTATAAACATACTTAAACTGGGGTTTATACTAGGGATAACATGCACACTTAGATACTGTGTATTCCAGTGTGTCCCTTTTGCGTAGAATAGTCACATTCAGGGTACCGACACTGTGTTTGCAGATATAACGTATAATCTCCTACCTTAAAAACCTTCTGGACAATCCAGCCGTGATATTTCTTCAGTGCCTGTTCGTACGCTTTGGTGATGTTGACACGGATGAGGTTGGGGTTGTTTTCGTCCTTGTCTCCATCTGCCAAGCTCTGCAGCAATATCTGAATGAAACGGAGCCCCCTGCACCAGGAACCAGGAGAACAATACGACTAGTAACTCTAATAAAACTAAATAACTAATGAAACTAGTTAGATTCAGCCAAGAATACAACTTGTAACTCTAATAAAAC
>JAODTR010051892.1:0-17995 GCA_025399935.1 Amblyopsis rosae
GTTTGGGGTCCCTTGCTGAAGCTGCTGCCCCCGCGACCCGACTCCGGATAAGCGGCTGAAGATGGATGGATGGATGGCTTTACATTATTTGCCTCACATTCACCCATTCACACACACACACACACACACATAATTCATACACCCATTGTGATGTCAGCCATGCAAGGAGACACTGGGAGCAGTGTAGGGTTAGGTGTCTTTAACAAGGACACCTCGACACTTGGTGAGGAGTTAGCGGGGTTCGAACCAGTTAGTTCACCTATCGCCACTCTCTACCACTGCACCACTTGCCACCCACACTGTCTTGGTACAATACAATACATCTCACCGTCTCCAGTGTGGTTAAAGAGATACTGAACTTTTGTTAAACCTGCTACTGTAGCATTAAGTCCTCCCGTGACATTAATTAAGCCCTCACTACTGCACAGGTGTATTAATCTGCTATTCCCTTCCATTGCCTCTCATCAAGACTTCTAATGTGTGTACAAATCTGATCTCTATTGATAGAATGTGATCCTATGCTAGTTTGTTGTAACATTTTATTTTAGCAATTTTTGAAGTTTGAATCAGTAGTTGAATCAAGTTTGAATCAGAAATGACAACCAACAATTACATTTTGAAACAATGGAGGTCAAGAGGTCAGATTAAGTATCCAAGGTTCTGGTTCCTCGTGCCAAGGTCCAGAATGCGATCGGGCCTTCACACAGCCACATCTGGCTAAATTCTAGAGCTAGGTTAATCTGTGTGGGCTGGAATATTCCAATCTGTGACTCCAGGATATCTGGTTACATCACTGATCAAGCAAATGTACAGCAAACCGTTTTGTGATTCTATACATTTGTAGGCAACACTTACTGTCTTTCATCTACCCATTTAAAGGGGAGCAGGGACACAATGTATTTGTCATGGCCCATTGGCATAGAGAGAGCATTGTGCTGATGGACTGTGTGAACAGGACAGCATATCTGTGATCCCATTCCACACGTAGCTGTCAGAACCTGTTTATCTCCTCGAATACATGAACAGGTGAGAGCACAGCCTTACACAAAGGCGTCATGGATCATTTGCATGCAATATTTGTGTATTTCTCTGATCGCCAATCTCTGCTTTAAGGCGAGGTGGAAAGAACAAATCTAAAATACATTTCGTTTTGATGCAACAATTGACCACGTAAAGATGAAATCTCTTGCTTTCTTCTTCACTTAAGCATGCTTGCGCGCACACACACACACACACACACAGAGCATTTTAGTGGTGATTGGGATCGCTGGTTTAGGGCCAGCAAAGTGAGTCTGGCCTTAAGCGTCTCATTGATAGAATTTAAATTGGATGTTAAATAAGCATTGCTCTGTCTGATTGTCTGGGCAGCGCAGGGAGGTGGGCAAGCAGTGAAGCGATGTGTGTGCTATTCTCGCTCAGAGAGACCATGTGAAATTGGGGTGAGATTGAATTATATCGTGCACAATTACATACAGTATGTGCTGTCTTAGTTGCTCTTGATTCCTCTCATCCGTGTGTCTGTTACACCCGTGCTCCCGTGAGTCCGCAGCACAGCCACACTGCACAGTATGAACTGCCCTTCACCCTCCATCCCCTCAGTGGGAATAAAGATTTACAAAGACTACCTCTCGCCTCGCTTTCTTATTTAGAGAATGTCCATACTCCATGTGCTCCTCTCGCTCTCTCTCTCTCTCTCTCTCTCTCTCTCTCTCTAGTGCCTTTCTATCACAGGGAATGTAATTATGCTGTAGGTGTCAAAAGAGAGGACGTATGCGGTAACAGGACTGTACTGTAAAGTCTGTTTGTCTCAGTTGGATTTGTCATTAATCTGCTATCAGACTATCTATGGAACATAGTGATCTAATATGGGAGTTTATGTTTTATATGCAATGCATTTTGGGATTCCCTGGTGTGCATAATTAGTGAAATGTGGGATACTCAGTGTACAGCAGTATTGCCAAGTCTGCGACTTTGAGCTTTCTTTTTTCTAAAGCATTTAAATTGTAACTATTGCTTTTACAATAATACATAGTTTTCGATGACATCAGAATATTACGCATCGGCCATTTTGTAGACATAGAAAGACTAGAGGGCTCGGTAGTTTGCCTAGATCTACAGTACATAGAGTTGTCACTGTAGCGTTTCTAATGTAAGTGTAGCCTACTTAATTCGGAAAGGATACAAAGAAAAACATTTTTTTATCGGAGTTCGGGATCCATATTGTATAAAACATTGCTGAATTGAGCCATGACAGGGCAACATTAACATGTTGCCATTTAGCTATAGTCAACACAGTGTCTGCATTCAGATTGCAGCAGTGAAGGCATACAACTACAACAATTTAATCTGTGGGAAACAAATGCTAACACTGCAATTATGCACTTGGGCAACCGCACTTGATATTTAAAATTGTTTGTTTGTATATGTATGTGTGCGTGTGTGTGTGTGTGTAAACAATCTTACTGTTTACAAAGGGTGGCACCCATAGGCAACTGCATTTTTATACACAAGGTTACTTGTTGGGGTGTGGTCGGGTAAGTGTCAGAAAATGGAGCAGGGCAGGGAAAAAACGAGGTTATATTATAGATTGAAACAGACTACAAAATGTCTTATTCCCCAGTTAACTAAGGAGCTAGTCGTGTCTGTTATTCCAGGTCCAAAAGTTAAATCATCAAACCATAATGTGCTTCACTACTGGCTCGGTAAGCACAGGAGGGGCAAGATAGCAGAAGGATATGGAGTCATGTCAGGGTCAGTTTCACATAATGTTGCCTCCACACAGGTAATATACAGTGTGCCGTATGGGATGTTCTGTGTGTGTTGGCATTTGGCACAGAATAGAATGCCTCTCGTCTCTCACATTCTTTTTGCGAGTCGATTGTCTCCCCACTGCTTTTGTCGTTCTCTTCCAAGTTGTGAAGGGCCTGTGTTGAGCTCAGTTGGGTCCAGATCAGCACAGGTCAGCCTCTCGCCTCAGAACAGACTATCTAAACCCTCCAGCTGGAGTGGGCCCATTTGGATCCGGACTCACCAGGCCATGTAACCTCCCGTCCAACGTCAACCTCAACTTTCTCTTTTATCACCACGGAAACCTTGCCCCCCAAGGCCACGGCTGTTTTAGAAAATGGTTTGTGAGGAAGTTAGGTGCCTTGAGGCTTGTGGTCTGTTGTTTTCTGCAGTCCTTTGTCTTCCCGAAAGAGTATGTTTGTGGATGATTTACATGTCAAGGCCACTGAGTAGTTCCAATTACTCAGTGGGTCAACTTAAACAGCTCTATCGAGAGATGTTGAGGTCAAGGTAAAAAGGAAAACCTTACCATTGTGATGTGTCAATCAGTGTGTCAATCAGTCTTAGATTTTACACCGCTTTCATCTCACCTTCCATTGGAAGTGTTATGTATTTTGTAGAAAATGTTCAGCTGAAAATAAAATACTTGCTTCCCTCACTTCCCTCTATTTTTATCCCTGTAAACCATATCTTTCATATTCTTTCCGCAATTCTGTGTTGCTATAGGCATTCTCATGTTAATAACTGCATTTTTGTATTCTGTATAAAAGAAAAGAAAGAGCTTCTGATTTAGTGATTTTCCATTTAGGGGCACATTGCTTCTTTAAGGAGTGGTCTGAAAGCAAATGAAGGATGTTTATGAATAACCCAACACCTGTGCCATATGAGAGTCACCACTTTTTACACTCCCTCCAGTTCTAAAATTGTTTTTTTTTCTTCTTTCTGTCTCCTGTTCCATCATGGTGAATCTCTCTTTTCTTCACCGCATGCTTTTCCAAAAGCTTTTTTTCTTATAACTTCGAATATGTTCCCATATTCCCTTTCTTCTACACTTTCACACACAATTGCTGCTGCCCTCAATAACCCTTCTTTGTGTTGTAACCTGTATGTCTCCATGTCCTTTCATAGGGCTAGCATTGTGCAGAAGAGGATAATCTATTTCCAAGATGAAGGCTCACTCGCCAAGCGAATGTGCGAGAAAGGTAAGCTCATATTGTCGACACAGACAGCCATTACATTACATATCGCTATCTACTCTCTTTGCTGATAGCTTATTTCACCTCCCACTGGCTTGCACCTTATTATCTTTCTTCTGTCCTGTTTATTTCCATCTCGGTTTCAATGCAAGGACATCATCTCACCTGTTTTTCCATGGCATCAGAATGAATTTAAATGAGTGCAACCCCCTAGCTGTGTGTGCCATTGGATGCCACACTGAGCAAAAGAAATAGTGTACATACATTTGACAGTTTTCCCCACCCATACTATCCTCAGTCTGTCTTGTCTTGCAATTAGGTCGTTTAGCGGACGCTTTTATCCAAAGCGACATACAATGAGTACAGTGATCACATGGAGCATCTTGCTCAAGGATGCTTACAGTTGGGTCAGTGCCCGGGTTTGAACCCACTGACTATCCTGCACCCCCTCTACTATTTTACTTACCTGCCTCCATCCACTTCTCTTAATCATCCCACCCATATACGTGTAGGCTATATAGTGTATGCACACACACACACACACACACACACACACACAGATTTGCACGCTGTGCCTTGTCATTTTACGTTGGATGTACCAGACCTGGGGCTGATTGCGTAATCAATGCTTGTCACCGCTCACTAACTGCAATTTGTCTGTTCCCAGTTTTAAAAAAAACAACAGTTACAGTAAATGCGTCCATCACAGCACCACTGACAACAAAAACCAGCATTCAGCGATCATGACATAGATACTGTGTTTTGTCTCTGTGGTATAATCAAAGACATACTATGGAGATACTACATGGGTGAAATTCTACCTCCTCACAAGCAAAACTCTATGGGCGACTACAACAAACACAACGAATGCTGTAGCAGCTACTCAGAGGAACTGGAAGTAAAAAAAGATCACAAGACATCAAAAGGAAACAAAGGAAAAGGTTGCTTTTAACGGGGCACAAGCGAGCAAATCCTCTCAGCATGTCTCCTCGGCCTGTCTTTGTCTTGCTCAGATGATTACTGCCGTAGTTCCCCCTATGAAAGCAAACGCGCTTCCTGGATTACACCTGCTTCCAAGAGGCAGAACAAGTTCACAGCATTACATACATGCGGTTTTCATACATGACAAAGCTCCCACATTTTCCCCTAGACCTGCCCATGAATGCATTATGCAAACGATTATGAAAAGAGCAATCTGCCATTCTGCGCTCATGCTTCTGCTCCTGCTCCTGCTCCTGCTCCTGTGGCAGGCAGAATGCTATTTTAGCAATTTACGGTCTGTTCAAACATAGTATACCATCATTGCATGTTTTTAGGTACATGTTGTGACCAAACTACGCTTAAAACAGTCACTAAGAACCAAACAAACACAACATTCCCCTCAGTCCACTATCAAGATCTGATCATTTTCAAGTCTAAATATTTTCTTTGCACGTCTTATATTTCCTTATAGGAAATTAAGTGCAAACACAATGTACATAGGTCTTGCATAATAATTATTCCTGTGATTAATCTACTAATAAATGTAAAAACGCACATAAATAAAATATTAAGCTCCAAAATCTGAAGCCAAACAGACTTTTGATCATGTGTATGCTCTTGAAATGAGTCGAGTCATCAAGAGAGATAATAATTCTTTATATTTGTATATGGGATTTCCATCCATTATCTCTTGACTGCTTCTCCGGTGTATGTGGGATTTTGATTAAACTAATACGCTCGGCGTACAGTATAGTGTGCAAAAGGTTTAATACAGCCCAAATATGACCCCTTCCCCCCATTCACAACACAACAAATGAATGTCTCTTTCTCTCTCTCTCTCTCTCTCTCTTCCCCTCCCCCTTCTCTGTCTCTCTATATAGAGTCTATGTACAGGGACACCACAGACAAGCCGGTGCTTGACTGTTGTGCCTGTGGAACTGCCAAGTACAGAGTGACCTTCTTCGGGAACTGGTCAGAGAAAATTCATCCCAAAGACTACCCCCGTGAGCACAAACTGCTATATCTTCATCTCAGCTATGACATGTGGTCTCCGTTAGGGCCCTGCAGCCCCCGGAAGTATCCAGCTAGCTCTCTGACACATGGTATAACCTTGAGACTGACTCACAGGGTAGGAATGGAGCTGAGGATTACTCTGGCTCCCCTCTGCCTAAATCAAAGGCTCGCTCATGAGATCAATATACTGATTAGAGTGGAGTATAATAAACCCACAGATAGAGAAGAGCCCTAATTCAGAGGCTTATAAGAAAGAACACACATGCACGCACACACACGCACGCTCACACTCACACACACAGCTCATAAATAGTTTGATTTGGATGTAGGTAGGTCAAGCTAATGTGGCAATATGTATTATTTGGACTTCTAAGAACTAACAGGTGGATTTAAGAGTCCAATATTAATTATTCAGACATAGTTACCATGTGAAACATGTCGTTACAGTTAGTCAGTTCTTGGCTTTGTGTTTCAGTGGTGCCAGTCAAAACCAGTTGATAATAGTTAGTTAAATGTTTGCCATTCTAAATTAATGCAATAATTGCTTTTTAGCGACGACTGCATCATAGCATCATTTGCCCCATAGCTTGAGATATGTCACAACAATGTCACGTGCGACTGCTATTTTTAACACGTGTCCTTCAAACAGGCGAGACAGAGTGTGTGGCTGCTGTGCTGACACACATTTCTGAGACCAGAAAGTCATGATAAAACCAGCCAGCTGACATGATAACCTTGACAGTTCTATTGTCTTCCTCCATTGTAAGTCATGCTGTGAGGCATGATAGATGGACGTTCTCCCCTTTCATCAGACAAAGAGAGAAAGTAGAAGAGAATGAAGACGGAGATAGAGTGGTCAGAAATATGGTTTCTGGTTATGGATAAGGTTAGCGAGGGTGAGATAATGAAGAAGAGATAGCTTCAACAACAAAGTTGAACTGACAGGTGGTTAAAATATGTAGAAAATCCAACCCACATTTCCCCTCTTTTTTTTGTCTCCCTTTGGACCGCTGGCTCTCTCTCCGATATGCGCATGCACAGCTGAACTTCAATTTTGATGGCTAGACCTGAGCCAGAAAGGCTGTTCAGCGAAGACGGTGATCAGATGTTGCCCAAGATGGCATGCCGATAATTTTAAACACCATCATCTGCTCAGCTGTCTGAAGTTGATGTGTTTGTTATTACATTTTCCCACAAACAAAGTGTGATGGCACATTCTGTCAGCAAATGCGTTTGATGCTATGAAGCGAGCAAACCGCTTGGCATTGTTGTGCTTCCTGGCTGTGCACGGGGTGCTATACCACAATGCTTTGTGATCTACAATCTACACATCGTCATGGAAACGGGCCAACTTGTGTTCAATATCATGGATCGTAACTTCCTTTAGGTCCAATATGCGTCATATGTGTCACTGAGGTTTGATGGTTTATACAGTCTGTGCTGGTCCACAAATGGGCTTATGTGTATGTGGTATGTGTGTACATTTGGATAACCACCCTTCACACCATATCAGTGCCATCACTTGCTTAACACAAGGAGGCAGGAACAATTTTAGGTGTTTTTTTAGACTGGTCAGAAATAGCCTCTTTTCAGTGAACAAAGACAGAGATAATCTTTAAGAGCAGAACATTTCCTGAGGCAAAAGTGTAGACCGAGATATGACGTTCCAATAAGGAAATAGTATCCTATATAGAACTCTTTTGAACATGGCTTCAGTGTGAAGTGTTTTTTCTAAGACAGTTTTTCTAATGGACACAATAAAAAGAGCAGCGCAAAGGCTCAAGGTCACAGTAATAAGAAAATAAAAATTTTGCTTCAATAAGACATATTTCAGGGAAGATCCTCAATCTAACTATCTATATGCACTCCTTTGATATTTACATCATCAAGATGGCTTGGATGTTTCACAGCTACAGAAACTGTGTGCTCCTCTAGTCCTGTTTGAAGTGTCTCAAAACCACTGATCAGCTAACATCACCAGTGGTGGGCAAGTTACTCATGCATAGTAATAAGTTACTATTTACTTATTACTCCTTCAAAAAGTTATAATATTACTTTTCTTATTACTGGGTATTAAAAGTAATTAATTACGTTACTAGATACATTATGACTGTATATTAATTTCACAATCACTACCTTGCCTCGCCCCTTCTGAGAAATTACAACCTGTGTAGCCAGTCAACAACATTACAGCCTCTCAAACCAGATGATGAGCTCACTCATTGACACTTCATTGCCTACCATTCGCAGGTCGTGCAAATCACTGGTCAGCTCTGATTGGCTCGTCTCATTCTAAGAACTATGTGTTGTGGGAGTACGGTGGCTACGCCAGTGACGGCGTTAAGCAGGTGTCTGAGCTGGGATCCCCTGTCAAGATGGAGGAGGAGATCCGGCAGAAGGTAAGCTTTATTGTTAAATACTGCAGTACCACTTCACTAGCTACACCATGCAACTACTTGTTCCCTGTGTTCCTTAACTAATAATTGGTGCAGTTGGTGAACACTGGTTTTTGTAAATCATTCCCTTGCAGCCCTAGATCATCAAGCTGGTCTCATGAACCACCCATATTGATATTGAATATTTCAGATGCTAAAATGCTTTGCATTATCTACACCCCATCGAATGCCAAGTGGTTTGATTTGTAATTTAAGAACCTATTTCTGTTTATTGAATCTGAGCTTCTTTGATACTGAGCCTGCATACATAAGCAGAGGGTTTATGATAAGACTGAATCACATACAAAGTCATTTGCAACTTTTAATATAATTGTTATTTGAAACATGGTTGCATTATGCCTGCCTTCATTTTCTCTAAGTGAGATTATACTCTCTAACGGTCGTTTCATCTAACGTTTAGATGTTCTTTTATTTTCAAACTACATTTCCTCACATTCATCCACAATTCTACCTCTGCACTGGTTCTTCAGGGCCTTCCTCAAATAGTACTGTATATCTTTCTTCTTCTTGCCTTCCTTGTAGCTGTCTCCCTCAGTCCTAAAATAGTCAGTGCTGGCAAAGCAGATGGTTCTGGAGAGTGCTTATTGTTGGCTAATATTGAAGACCTGGAGTCACGGGACATAATGAGAGCGCAGCGCGAGCGTTTGGCTGCACGTGCGTGCGTGCGTGCGTGCGTGCGTGCGTGCGTGCGTGCATCACTCCTTAGCCCACGCTGCTACATTATTCTTATCTCTAGCTCGGGGATGGCATGGTCAACCGCGTATCCTCTAATCTTATAGTTGATATTGACTTTTAAATAGGACACCAAGATAACGGTCCACATGCAAAGGGTGCATGTTCACCCACAGAACTGTGTGTGTGTGTGCGTGCAACAATTTAACATTTTTGTTGTGGTAGTGGCATTATGATATTTGACCTATGATTTAGTAGGAAGGTCAACCTACATATTACACCAGCGTAATAATAATGTGTATGGAATACAACAGAGGACATACTCTCCTTCATAATTACAATACACAACACAAAGACCTTACCTCTGTGTTATGCCTATGCAGGCTTACCTTTATCTTGCCTTGGGCCATTCTTGCAGACTTCCAGAGTATTCTCTCTTGTATAACTTGTACCATGCAACACGCTGTCTCTTCTTACCCTTGAGGTAAGTGAGTCGTTGTGTGAAGGAGCCTCTCCCTTTTGGGCAGTGGAGCGTTTCTTGGTAAACGCTGACACAAACAGAAAGCTGATTTGCTTTTGTGTCAGGTGGGGTATGGGGGGATGGTGCGGGGTGGAGGGATAGCTTGTGATGAATGCTAAATTGATATTCATAGCCAGACTCGATTCCAGCCATGAGGGGCACTGATCTTAGTGTTCACACAAAGTTTCATTTGCCAAGACACGCAGGCATGCAGAACACACACACACACACACACACACGCACGCACACATGCGCGCACGCGCGCACACATGCAAGCCCTCTTCCTTTCCCCACCATAAAGCAGTGTGCTGTCTTTATATTCTGTTGGAGTGAAAAGACTGCGCTGTGCCATCTGGACTGCTGTTGTCACTCATCAGACGTCTGCTGGAAAACTATTTTCCTCAGCCTCGTCTCAAGGGAACGAAAACAGCCTCCCTGTTTGCAGCAGCAGTATTTAAATCTTCATTGATCAAACGCTGGGATAACGTCCGAACAGCGTCCCCCCCCCCCCAATCCCCTCCCTTTGCTTTAAACAGCGTGTTTGACATTTTGATAGATAAGAAAGGATGGAGTGAATATGTGATCATGACCCTATCATGTGAGCTGAAGACACGATTGCGTTAAAGGTGCGTCTCAAACTAATTCTACGCCCCATGTGGTGTCAGCACCTCTGTTGTGCACAAACCATGGTAAACCCTGCCACCGTTCTGCCCGTCACTGTTAAATTGGCTGGGGCTACATGTGACATCACTGCCCTTTTAAAAAAATGATTGCATTCAAATGAACAACAGAGGCTGGCAAGGTACCATGCACAACATGACATTTTGACTTGAAACTAAGTATATTGTCACCAGAGATACGTTTGGTATTCATCGGAATATATTACGTTGTTTTTTTTTTAGGGCAGATATTCTGGTAAGGTGAACTGTATAATCGTATTATGCGGCTATTTGCTTCCCCCGTCCTGAAACAGGTGTCTCTTCTGATTCATTTGCCAACTACAAATGCATTTATGTCAGGATTTGGCAGCATACAGTCTAGGTCCACTGCAGTCTCCCTCGCTCCCTGTCTAAGGTGATTTGTATATGCGGTCAGCCATTATAGGAAATCAGTGTGTCCCTAATGAGAAGTTTAATGAGAGTCTCTCCGCGGAGCACAGACGAAGGCCAATGCCTCCGAGAGATTATGAAATCTCCCATTTCCTCTCACAGCACGGGGTGTTTTTTCATTACTGCGCTGGATGGACGCTTACAGAATACTCCATTATGGTTAGTTCCACTTCTAAACGGTAGAGTGGGGACAAGGTGACAGCCTTGAGCCATGAAAAGCATTTTAGCAGAGCATCGGCTCTCATGTACAGCGTATAGCATACTGTACGGTAAGATTTCTGTCATATTTCAGATATGATATGAGCAAGCATAGGATGTATAAACACTGAACTCCTTTTGATTCTGTAAAAGTAAAGATAACCTGGGATGGGATAAAAGTTCACAGAAAAATACATTAACGCATTTGGTTCACAAAATGTATTATTTGTGGATAGTTGTATTCAGTTGAATTGAATGGAGTCGCTCTGTTTTCTGTCCTGCTGCTGGGATGGTGGAACAAGCTTCCTCCAGCAGTCAGGGCAGCTTCTTCCACAAGGCACTGTAGACCTACCACTTCAGAAACAACCTTGGTACCTTGGTCACTGACCGTTATACTCACTAACACTCCCACTTTTAATCTTATTTCTGTATCCCTTAAAAAATTCTAATATTCATAAAAAACCTCTCTCTCTCTCTCTCTCTCTCTCTCTCTCTCTCTCTGTATGTTGTAAAATGTATAGCAAAGTTAGCCCTGGTGACATGCTACTGTGATTCAATTAAACTGTAAATAAGCTCATGATAAATGGTGTATGACCTATTCATATTTTGACAAATATACTTATCATAAGTTGCTTTGACTAAAAGCTTTTGCTTTTATCCCACAAAGTACAGAAAAGTACATTCCTAATCACATTGTTGGCCTACTGAGACGGGATAATAGATCAGCATGTAATTATATATATATTTTTTTTATTTTTATCTTCCTAAACAGTAAGTGAGTGAAAATATTTTCTGTGGTTTGTTTGTTGGTCAATATTGGCACACAGACTTATTTTGCAGCCTCTTCCTTTGAGTTTTCTGGCAAGTTATTGGATTTGTTTAATATTTGATGGTCTTGTTGCAGTTCAAGTCAGGAAACCAATTGTATCTCTAGTCTTTTACACCTGGCCTTCAGCACGGCTGGAGACGCGCACATTGTATATGTCCCATCGATCAGTGTGAAGCAGTAAGGAACAATTCTGTAGACGGGCAAACGTGCTATTTGAGTTAGTGCCTAGTCAAATGGAATCCCAGATAGTCTGTGCTTCTCATTACCTTATGTGGTGTCTCAGACCACGGAATGCGTCCCACAGTGCTTTGAGACCGGTCACACAGCACAGCTAAGATAAGCGTTCTCGTTGGAGCTATACCTACCTACTGCAACACACTTCATCCAGTCTGGGTAAGGCACTGTTGGTGCTATTGCTCCTAAACACAGCCTGTCTATCTGTTTCTCTCCAGCTGCGAGGTAACTGTTAATGGCTGACATATTGATAATGACCAAATTACCCTTTTTCATCTGCTCCTGCTCCTGACGAGTGAGGTGGAGGGGGTGCTTAATGAATTGGGCTGTTTCCGTGAGCCTAGTTCCTTTTTTTGCATCATTAGTTTTAGAATGTTTTTTTAGATCCACCCTGTCATCAAACAGCAGGCAAAGATCAAGCCAGGCTCAACCTTGACTTCACTCCAATGTGAGTTTGAATCACCACACCATTACCTCTGTCATTAAAGAAGTCCCTTGGCCAACTAACCCATGTGAAGGTACATATTACGCACAAGAAAATCTTCTATGTGTATTTTTCTACTCTGGGTACGGTGTACAGGACACTGATAAGCATCACTCCACAAAATACATGTTCGAAATCAGTAATTATATCCAAAATGCTTATTATTACTTTGTGACTGTCGGAATGCAGCTTTTTACGAGGCTGGCTAACAGAGTCATACATTAGCATCTCTCGTAGATATTTTTAGTGATGTGACACAGCATTATAGGCATAACATAGAATGAACCTGCATTAAGTCAATGAGAGGGAAAGACAAGTGGCTCGCTAAATGGGGTTGGGTTGCGCATGGGGCTGTAGTTTAAATGGGGTTAGGATGCATGGTGCTTTGCAGTTTTCCTCTTGAGTGCCTGTGCACTAAATCCTCTTTCAGCTGTGCTAGATAATAACACGCTGAAAGAGAGTCTGCTCTCCCCCATCACACACGCTCTGAAGGAGACTATGTGCTATGCACCTGAAGCATGACTGGCCTTTGAAATTAACATGTAAACTGAGAATCGAGATGATCTAGATCAGCGCCATGTTTCAAGCAAAACCTCCTCTGCCATCTTTCTGCAAAATGGCAACTTTGTGCAGCTGTAAAGTTTTGCTAGGGAAAAAAAACTATGCATAAAGTTCGTTAGCATTACACGTGTAGTCAAATGTTCACATGGTGAGTCGCAGTTTCACAATAGGTTCACAAGCTGTGGTTTTAATACTGCATGTAACAGAAGTGTTTTGCTCTTTTGCATAGTATTTTAATATACATTTCACATTGATAGGTACAGTATTGTACAATTAAGTGAATTACATTCTAGACATGATTCTGAAAATACCTTTTGTTGTAGATTTTAGTTTCTGTCAGCTGTTAGGGTGAAATATAACTATGTGGTTCAGACTGGTTTTCTGGTCAAATTGACATCCACCAATCTAGCTTGTCGCACAAATACATGTTGTTTTCCCTCATGCCAACTAAAATCACAGATGTGAATAAACCACTGTATTGTTGTATTATCAAAAGATAATCAAAACATGTCCAGTTCAAAAGTAATTCTGTTTTGCAAATGTAGTGTACCGTTTTTGTACTTGTAATGGCAGGTTCTTCTCCATTACAAAAAGTTCAGTAAATTCAGATATATTCCTTAAATTCTTTTCTTTCTCAGGATCAGGTGGGAAGTGTTCTAGTATGTCGAGAAATGTTATGCCAAGGCTTATTACAATTGTCTTAACACTGACTTCAGTGCACCTGATCAAGTCAGTCAGAGAGTGTTTAATTATGGTTCTGCTTTTTAAGTGCTACTAAGGCCCCCCTGAACACTGCAGAATGCTAAGATGTATTCACACTTTTCCTCTTCCTGTTCTCACTTTGACTTTCCCAATATCCCCTGTCTGTACTTAGCATGCTGATCATCTAGCTCTGTTGATCCCCCTGTGTGTGTGTGTGTGTGTGTGTGTGTGCGTGTGTGTGTGTGTGTGTGTGTGTGTGCAGCAGGGTGCACAAGGTTAGCTTGGCTACAGTTGGATAGCAATTAGCTGGAAAGGGGCTTCCCACAGAGTGAGGTCCTAACCATAGCCCTGTATTCAACCTTGCCAAGCTGCGGGGGTCCCTGCCAAAACAAAGATGACTGGGTGTATACAGCTGATGTGTACAAAACACTCTTAATGCCAATTTTCTATCTGAATGCTACCATGAACCCTGCAGTCCACTTTCCCTCGACATGTCACTCCGAAACTAGTACAGGATTTTAGGTTTCGGTGTATCTTCTTGACCTCCATATTAAAACTGGCATTGTGTCAGCTGGCAGTGTTCTGGTGGCCTTTCTGCTCAGCTTTGTGAACCCAGCGATGTTTGTGTTGAAGGAAGACAAAGCCGCTGCAACTTCTTAAATGCCTCGTTTCCCAACACAGTTATTATGATTTGCAAAATAGGTTGGCCAGCCAGTGGCACGCACATTTGTCAAAGTGTTGACCAATATTATGTGTGCGTGTGTGTGTGAGCATATGTCTGTGATTATTTGATAGTTGTGTGGATATGGTGTAGTGTTTCACTTGTCTATCAATCCATTTGTGTGCGTGCGTTTGTGTGTGTGGCCTGCGCTGCTGATTTAGGTGGTCCTTGGCATAGCTAGCTGGCTCAGAACTAGGGTCTGTATACACAGACACAGGGATAAAGGCTGGATTATTCTGGAATCTCAGACATGTTGGCTGGGGACGGCTTTATCCCAAAGATGCCAAATGGAAAGCAGCAGCCATGGCAGGACAGGGCAGGGCAGAGAGGACAGCAGGGCTTAGCTCCATACAGCTGTACTGTGTGTGTGTGCGTGTGTGTGTGTGTGTGTGTCCGAATTTAAATGCAGCAAAACTTTGCTTGGAGTATTTGTCAGATACAATTACTGGGTGAGATGACACCTCGTGGCAATTAAAATTCTAATGTATCTGGCAAACTTAATGTTTTCCACCGGTATGGGAATTCTTGTCTTGTTCATCAGTTGTTGATTGATGGTGTGTATTAAGCACTCATGAATGCATAAATGTGTGTGTGTGTATGAATGAATGTCATACATTTACATTTACAACCATATTCTGTTATTTCCTTTGCAAATATGAAATAAGTGGAATAATGTAAATAGGTAATATAAATAGAGTGTGTAAATATTTTAAGTCAACACATGCGGCTGTAATACATGGCATATATGCAGTACAGAAAAGAGTGTGCATACGGTAATCAGATTGATTGCATGTACATGAGAATATTAGTAAGGGTTGGTCTCTGTTTACAAGTTAGTGCTTCTCTGTATGTTTGAATCCAGATGGATAACAGACAGAGATACATTTGTCTCTTGAAGCAGATATCTTAACATCTGAGCAGCAGAAATGGTGTAGGCACGGATACAGCAATGTCTGTTCAGCACCATATGTCCGCCTCTCATGTTGTTTGTGAGCTGGACTGTCTGTCTGCGAAGACTAAGGGGTCTCTCCCTAAATAGACTCTGTGAGATGAGGAAACGTATTATTCACTCCATCCCCATTTTTTTCCATCTGTTAGCAACCACAACTTCTCTTGTATATTTTTCTCCTGGGTGGTTGACGACAAGAAACTTGGCTGGTGTCACCGTATCTTCATTTGACCAACAGCAGTATTTTGACTGTTGGCTGGTGAGACCATCCTGATCTTGCAAGCTTCACTGTATTGTCAGGCTGGAAGAACTAGTTCATGGCCCATGCAGTGCCAGTAGTTATTTAAAGCCATTAAGTTGATTGGGCCACATTCAACCAGAACAAGTAATAATTTAGAATAAAGGCACTTCATGCTGTCGACATCAAGTACAACTACAACTAGACATTCTATGTAACCATTTCTATTTGGGGATTTCCAGACTGATGTTGCAGAGTGAAGGTTGATCACGTTGAGCTCGGGAGATCAGGATGGTTTTATAAGATTGGTATTTGGCACGTTTTTTAGTTGTATCTCAATAGACAACTTTCTTTTGATATATTTGAACATGTATTTTAGGTCATGATGTTCTTGACCGTACTATTATTCTCGCTACAGTTTGCTCAGCTTTGTCCACCTGCCACTGAAGTCTTGAACTTCCTTCTACTTTATACTGTAACATCAGTATTTCCCTTTGGAGATCAATATAGTAATATCTTATCTTATCACTCAAAGCAATACCCTGCAGCAGAAATGAAAAATGTCTGTTCTTTTTCATGTTCTCTCAGGTCTCCTCCCCACTTCCCCGCCACACACACACACACGCACACGCACGCACACACACACACACGCACACACACACACACACACACACACACTTAAATCTGTACTAGCATATCTTTGCTAACCAAATCCTACTCAGGGGAAAAATGTAACATGCTTTAATTAACTGGTAATGGTTACAGGAGAAAAGTATAACTACAATGGTCTGTCATGTTAACAGTAAATGATGGCACGCCAACATGACATGCTATCAAGGTGCAAATAAACAAATGAAGTATATTATTATTATTATTATTATTATTATATTATTATATATAACACATGCTAGTGTATTTAGTGCACTACTGTAGCACTCTCTAGCACTCTTCCAGATCAACATGAAGGCTATGGGATAGAGTATAGCCCACTTCTAGAGCTTCATAAGCTCTAGCACGGATAAATGCAATAAACTGTCGCCATGAAGGTTTGGGATGTTTTATTCATGAGGGGGCCTCGGCAAATCTGTTTTCAGTAATTGCTCTACCTGCTATGTTTTGTATGTAAATGAGACCTTGGTCTTGAGGACCTCCATTCAGCACAATCTCCATATCATTTAGCTGTGAAGAAAACTGCACTCTCTTCCCTGTGACGGGTGACAGGTTTGGGTCAGACAGAGTGAGGAGATAAGTCATGATTGACAGCTGGGCACATGACGTGTTCACCCACAGCCACACAGGCCCTAGTCACACCTGGCATTAAAGGTATTGTCAGCTATTGCAAGCTAAACATAAGCTAATTCATTTTTTGTCAAATTCACCAAATATCGCCTTGCATTTGGCTATCTTACCGTTCTCTGTGTGTGTTGAAATAAGAATCTGCTACTTCTAAACAGCCCTTGCTCCGTACTGTAAATAGGAACATAAACAAAGTGGCAAACACCACTCGTATCAACAAAGCCGTAGCACTATGCTTTGCTTCACAGTGCATTTCGATGTGTGAGGCGGCACCGCAGAGCGATAGTATTTTGATATCTAATATATATATACATTTTAATATTCAAACATTTGCCCGTCATTGTCTGTAATCACACTATATGATGCCGTTAATGCGTGAAAGAGTATTGTACATACTTCAAAAGGATGTCAGTGTGAGTAGGTGGTCCTTCATTGTGGCTCGAGACACATTCGCGTACATACTGCTAAAAGCATGTGGTCATTTGCAGCTCAGACCACCTACAAATGTGATTTGAGAGAGCAATGTGTCCTTCACACCTGTACTTAGAACTGGCCTCCTGTGATCGTATCACACGTTAAGACACATGTTAATGCTTTTGGTGAACAGGGACACACACACACAGCCAAACATACAATGTATACACTGCATAGATTAATGTCAGCTGACAGGGCTTGCCTTGAAGTTGCCCTGAAGTTGATATACAGTATGAGAAGTTATTTTTATGTTGTACCATTCGTCTGGTCGGCGTGACATCATATCCTTAACAGTGGCGTAAGAACTTGGTGACAACTTGGTGACAACAAACGGCTGTGGCCTGGCAACGAAACGTTAAACAGTGGTGAAACTGTTTCACATGGGTTTAGCAAAGTCTCTGTTTCCATCCATCCATCCATCCATCTTCTCCTGCTTATCCAGAGTCGGGTCGCGGGGGCAGCAGCTCTCTTTAATATATTTCTGTATTATGATAAGGTCCGATGGAGTGCCTACTCCAGGTGGGGAGTGAGTCCTTACCCCAAGTGAAGGAGTTTAAGTACCTCGGGGTCTTGT
>JAODTR010051903.1:0-17994 GCA_025399935.1 Amblyopsis rosae
AATTTAGAAACCTAAAATAGTAATGCAGCCAAACAGGATTCAGATTAAACTGTACAGAAATAAATTGCACAGAATATCAAAACTTTGAGAACGACAAACTTACAGTGAATGGAAACTAATACACGGGAGCCTCTAGCGTTCAATAATAATTACTACACTTGAAATGTCTTGCTCGTGCAAGGTACCTCGCAGTGCCGCATGGCCTCAGAAAATCTGCCAAAGCACCTCGGACAAAAAGAATCAGCAGATCTGTAGTATGTGTAATATGTTGTTGTCATCATCATGGTACACAGTGCATGTGTGTATTTATATTTCAATGATGTATAGCATGTGAAAACTGCTATTTTGAATTTATTGTGTACTGAATGATGTAAATGTTTTTTTTATATACAAACTGCAGCATGGAGAGAGATTCCCCCCTCAGAGACAATCAACTTGAATCTATCTACTCACATCACTTTGTAGCTCATAGGCCTTCTTGGCACGAACAATCTCAGGTGTGTCCCACACATAACAGCCAATTCCTTTCAACCAGTTCAGATCATCCTTGTAGAACGCCTAGTAAAGAGAAAGAATATATTACTGTATTAACATTATATGGATTCAATACCAACTATAAAAAGTTTAAATGTCCTATTGTAAACCCTTTATTTCTCTGGCCTTATTTAACATATAATGTATTAATTGCATTGTAAGTAGATGTACACTGTAAATTAAATGTTTTTAAATATGTTGAAAGTTGTGTAGTACTCATCATAATGCACATTACTTCAATTAGGCCACAGAGCACCAGTGGATTTGGTGCCCCATAGTGCATACAGGCACCGTAATGATGCCATATCCCATAAAGCTGCCATATTCTGTGTCCTGTACACAACTAATTGATGCTCTCTCAATATTTGTTTTATAAATATGTATTCTTAAACAGAAGTTATTGGACTGTATTCTGACCTTGCTTGCCAATAACCATTGTAACCTCAGACAAAATTTATGTATTATTATTCGTTATGGCCGGCAGATCGGCATCAACGCACATTTGGTCAATATTTTACAGCGTTCTTGCCAGTTGCTCTCTCTTGCATAATGCTCTGTACAGACAACATTACAGTAGCCTACATCTTCTTCTGCTGTTGATTTCCGGCACACAGCACATTGCTGCCTCTCACAGTCTATTATCGGGAATTGTTATTCAGATCCAATTATACAGTCCTGTAGACCTATGAAACTGCCGTTATGGCACATAAATAAACCCCCAGCATCAGAAAAGCTGTTTTTATTTTTGTCCGCAACATCTAAGCATTGTTTAGTTTGAGATACTGAGATAACTGCTTAGCCATGCTTGCAGTCTACAAACCCACCCTACTGTGATATCACCTATCAGCCTATAATCTTCATTCAATACATAATACTGTGCTTGTGAATACATACTGTATGGCTCTGTCCATTTTGTTACGGCGCCGTGTGTGACAGGCCAGCCCCGCTGATGCGAGGCGGAATGAGGGCACAGTATTAGGTGTTGTTTTTTACGCTGTGTAAAAAGGGTTTCTGGTTTAAAATTATATGGTGGCACTGCTGTGTCAAAGGATGTGTTGCCTCACGAGTCCCACCACAGCTCAACAGCTGCCGTAAGCTGTGTTGGAGTAGCAAAGTCTAGCCTGTCATGTCAGCACACTAAGAAGAAGAGAGGGTGGGGTGAGCAGTGGCACATTTGCATTAAAGAAAGTCACCAAAATGTTGCAATTATGAAACGGCCTTATATATGGGCTGTGGAATTCGTTTTTTTTTTTACATAAGACCTCAAGGAACTGTGTCAATGTGGAAAAGGGGCATCATTTATCCCTTTAAAGTCAACGCTATGCCCATGTCTATCCCCAAAAGATGAAGAGAAAAAAGGCTAAACACCCCTTTGCTATTTTTCAAACCATGGCCCTGGGGCTTTAATGTGGGTTGCAATATTTAGTGACATAACAAAGAATAGCCTGTGAGGACCTTACATCACTGAGAATCTCATTGGTCTTGCGGGCACGAATGGCATCCTCCTGCTCAGGGTGGCAGGTCCATTGGTGCAGGTATGTCCGGTACAGGACGTCGCTAAGCATGTCTTGGCACCTCTTAGCCACCTTGTTGGCAATGATGTCTGATGGAATGTGGTACTTGGTCTTGGTCTGATTGTAATCCTTTTGATAGAGTCTCTGAAAAACACACCCCATGTGTTGGTATTGGTATTGTCACGTATGAAATACAAACAGCAGTGGTTAACAGTGGGTAAGCAACATAACATAACTTGCTGTCAAAGAAGCACCCCCCCCCACCCTCACTAGATGGCCTAGGCAAGCATATAATTAAAATGCCTCTAGCCACTTGAAAAAAGGATTACACAACAAGATCTTACCAATCCCTTGTTCTTCTCTTGTGTTCCACAGCGTACCACATCAGGGAAGTCCACCAGGGTTGAAGCTATGTAATGACCCTTTGCCTTCTCATGAGCGTCTTTGTACTTGACCTGTTAACATCAAGGGTATGCATGTATTTAATGACATTGCAATAAGTATTATACAAATGACTGGACAAGTGGGAGGACTCACATCACTGATGATCTCCCTACCCTTTTTGCCAGACAGCAGCGGGATATACTTGTGGTTCAGCTGGTAACCAGTGGCTTTTGTCTCGTCCCACTGCAGTTTGTAGTATTTCTGAAATAATAATAATAATAATAATAATAATACATTTTATTTATATTGTGCCTTTCATACAGGAGTTGTAGAAGTGTTTTACATACATTTGAAAATCAGGGAACATTTTGTAAAAATTTAAAAAGGAATAATAAAAAACATTTTTACAAACATGATATTGCATGACACAATAAGTGTTAAAATTCATGAAGTATTATAAAAATAATAAAAGCATTCCCTGGAGGCTGTTTTCCTTTATTCTTCTAACTGACTTGTCCTCTCTTGTTTGTCTCACTTATTGTCTCTTGTCTCACTTATTTGCTTGCCCTTGCAACATCAGATGAATAATAATAAGAAATTAGAAATAGGACATTTTTGAAGATGTTAAGAGAGCTGGCTTTCCTGACATCTATAGGTAGTGTGTCTAGTTTAAAGCTTTGCTGCATCCCTGATTTTCTTTTTGCTCTCACTGGGAACCAATAAACCAGTTTCTGATGGCTGCAGTGTTCTAGAGGGTGCATCATTGATAAGAGATATAGCAATACAGCTTGGCCCTTGCCTTATACTGTATGTAAGGAGGAGGATCTTAAAGTAAATTCAAAATTTTACTGGTAGCCACCAGGGTAGGGCTAGCATGGCTCTGCCCAAATATTGCTCTCAGCAAAAAATAGTGACGTTGCATGCAATTTGCAATTGTGGGACCTGAATCTTAGATATAAATCTAAAATAACTGCAAGACTTGTAACATCAGATTTAATCCAGGGGGTTACTTTTCCTAGATTATTACACAACAAATAAAATCAAATAAAATCCAGAAAATATAAAAACCGCAGTGACAAAATAGATAATTGTAGTGGTTGGACACATTTTTCAACATACATTTCACCTAAAGTCATTGTTGTAGCTTACATTCCCTTTAAAGCAAAAGTTAGCAATAATACATTATCTTTTTTCACATTTTAGGTAAAATGCTGAATAAGTAAAGCAGTATCTAAAAACTGTTTGTTTGTTTGTCTTCAACACCACACACACCACACAGCAATAATCATTTGAAAAAATATAAATAAAATAATGACTTACCTCACTGATGTTCTTGGCCACCTCCCTACTATGAGCCAGCTGTGGAGTGTCTTCTGAACCGATGTAATGTCCCTTTTCTATATTAAAGGTCTCTTTGTACTTCAGCTATGGAGGCAATGTGAATCAGAGTTCAAATATATGATGGTTGTTGAAGCAGACGTTTCACATTCTACATGTGATAATTGTTTTATTTTCTTTTAAAACAAATGGTTTGAATTTAAGTAAAACAAACAATGGTAATATGAAAAGGTAAATGTAATACATTATATACATTTTTACTTTATTTATTTACAAATGTATAATATATATAGTATATTAAATATACTATTTTACATACGTCACTTAGATTAGCTGCATTTATCTTGGCCAGGACAATCTCTGGGCGGTCCACAATAAGAGTGAATTTGCCAAAAGCTTCTTTCGCACCCTTCTTGTAAACTCTCTGTAAGTGACATAAATAAGGTAAGATATAGCAGTTCTACAAAATAACATTCAAATTAACTAAATTAATTTATCAATTTACAAAGTTTACTAAAACAATTTCAAGTTGTAATGTTTGATGTACAATAATATAATACCCCTAAAATCAAATAAATTACAGTATAATGTAGACTATAATGGTAGTTGACATACATCATTGAGGATTTCTTGGGCTTTCCTAACTTTGACATGATCAACAGAGTCAGCTGCTACCCAGCCGCAGCCACGAATCCATTCCAGATCAGCTCTATAGACGAACTGAAGAAACAAGATTGAATATAGTATCAGAATAATAAAGAATTTTAGAACATACACAAATGTGCTGTAATAAAATGGAAACAAAATCAAAAACAAAATTTCTGACTTACATCACTCTGAAGTGCATAGACTTTGCGGGCTTGGATCACATCATTTTGATCTGGCAGACAGGTCCACTGGTGTAGACGAGTCCTATAATTGTCATCATTCACTTGCTTCTGGCATTTCTTGGCCATTTCAAATTGCAGCATGTCCACTGGCAGTTTGAACTTGGTCTTGCACTCATTAAAGTCCTTCTTGTATAAAACATCACTGGCAATTTTGGCTGAGTTCATAGCTAACATAATAAGTGGGTCATCTTGGACACAACGGGCGCCAATGTGGTGGCCCAACTGCTTACGATATCCCTCCTTGTACTTGTGCTATTAGAGAGAAAATTTACATGTATACAGTTACACAGTTAAATAATACAGAGATATTTGGCAGTTTTTTTAATCCAAAACGATTTATAGTGCAAATATTTTGCAGCAGGTATTATTAGAACAATTTAACAGCAGGTTAAATCCAGCAACAGCAACTTGGATGTGTCTGCTGAATTAGAAAGGTAAATCACCAGATCCTTCTATCGACCCTAGCTGAGCTGGGTCTTGCCCACTCTGTGCTCTCCTGATTTGACAGATTGCTCCTACAGAGTCCTCTGGAGTGGACACCTGTCCAAACTGCAAACTCAACACCGGATTATTTTAACATTAGGACCATTCTCACTGTACACCAGGGTTTGTATTCACAAAGCATATTAAGGCTAAAAGTAGCTCCTAACTTACCGATTTAGGAGAAATTCCTAAAAATATTGGGCATGTCAATCCAAAATTTAGGACTCCTGCATTTTTGTCTGAGAGTATTTCACAAAGCGTTTTAGCGCTAAAAGTAGCTCCTAAATCTGTGAAAAGTTAAGAGTCCTCTTGACTACTCCTAAATCACTAGGCCCAACTCCTAAATGGCTGCTGCAGTGTCAATGCTCCCCTCCAGCCCCTTTATGTGGGTGTCTGAGTGCCCAAGGACACTGTACACCACTGAGGCAATAGGTGGAAGAGCCTTGGATGCTGAGCCTTTGTATACTTTATGCTAAATATATTGAATGACAAAATATAACATTGTGGTTTAGTGTATTTCAAAATAATTGGGCTAACATCCTGCTACTTGTGGCACTTGTTTGTTATATGAATTCTGCCATCTCTGTCCTGGCCTGAGACTGCAAATACCACCAGATATTATCACACACACACACACACACACACACACACACACACTCACTTGGATCAGATCGGTTCTAGAACCCACTGACAGATGAGCAGGCCATAGGGGCAGGCAGAGATTTTACATTTGTGGAACAATAGCTACAAAGTTACGCTTCGCCCCCTTTCCCAGAATTCCTTGTGTTCATGTGTGATTTGTGTTGCATTTAAGTTCCAAATTTATATTTGTTTAAATAGGATTGTAGCTGCCAATGAAGCCAACTGCTATTTTTGACAGGCAAAGCCCATGAACTCACTGATAGACCGATCCCCTATCAGCCAATCATTGTCCATGAAACAAGGCATCATCCATAGCAACAGGGTCAACCCCACCCTTTCTCTTAGCGTAAGAGTTCTCTAAATTCATTAATAAAAGTTGGACTCAGCAGCTTTTTGGATAGAATTAAGGAGGTAACTTTTAGTTAGGAACTTTAAGTGAGATTTAGGAGTACTCATAGCAGAAAGATAAAATGCTTTTGTCACGGTTCGCGGCCACTCCGGCACCGGACAGCGCAGCTGCCGCCACGTCAGCCTCCAAATGCACCTCACGTGCAGCAGCCTCGCCTCCGCTTCCTGGGCGGCGGTATAAGAAACTGTCCTCGCTGGCACATGTTGCCAGTTCGTTGCCGTTTCTACAGATGCACATACCAGCAATCCAGCAGTATCGTCTGCTTCCCTTCACCAGACAGTCACGTCTGTCCCCTCTTCGCAGCAGCCCGTCTGCAACTCTGCTCTTCGCCTCCAGCGATCACAACGCTGCTCTTCGCTACCAGCGATCACAACGCTGCTCTTCGCCACCAGCGACCTCAACACTACCCCTCGCCACCAGCGTTCTCCGCACTGCTCTTTGCCGCAGTCCACCCGCCAGCGACTCTACTCATCTCACGCCCGTCTACCTGCCACTAACCTCCTCACTACAGCCCTCACCAACGGTTGTATCCTCAATAAATCTCCTTTACTTTTATCTGTCGTCTACTGCCTCTGTGTTCCGTACCTGGGTTTTCGTCCTCCCTCCGCCCCGTATCATAACAGCTTTGTGATTACCGGCCCTGATCTCTTAGTTCTGTCATCGCGTCACATGGATTATCCTAAAACTACTATGCGGATGACATGCAGCTCTACCTCGCCTTCCCTCCATCAGACACACAGATTGCATCCAGGATCTCTGGATGCCTCGGTGACATCAGTGCCTGGATGTCTTTGCATTACTTTAAACTCAACCTCGAAATAACAGGGTTACTCTGCTGTACCTTCCTGTGAAAAACTACCCTTACATGAACCTTTCCATCATCCTCCATCATCCACAACGTGGCCGTGTCCTCCTGTCCTTTCCTGTACTGTGAAGAATCTTGGAGTTGTCCTGGACAACCATCTATTCTGTTCAGACAATATCGTTGCAAAGATAGATTCTTCCTCTACAACATCAATAAGTTTTTTCCTCAGAAAAGCCTTATTGTGGTGATCTCCCACCTAGCCCTGTGGTTGTATAAACGTCACTTAGCTCTCAAAAAAATATCACCACAGCATCAACTTCTTTTGTGTGGAATGTCCTTATTCTTCTGATGCTGGAGAGGGGGAATCTGCAAGCTTGGGTCGTTGCGGCGATATTGTTTTTTTGGAGAGCTATGTGATGTTTTAGTTTTACAAAACAGGTCTTACAGGGCTAGACTGCTGCAACTTGTTATTCACCAGACTACCTGCTTCTGCTACTAGAACCCTGCAATGGGTTCAAAATGCAGCAGCATGTCTGGTATTCACCCAACCAAAGTTCTCTCCTCAGAGACCTTCACTGGCTCCACATCGCGGCCCACATCCGCTTCAAAGCACGTGTTGGTCTATAAGGCAATAAAGAGAAAAGCCCTGCATATTTTCAAGCAATGGTCAGGTTCCAGGCACAACCAGAGCACTTAGATCTATATCCTCGGCTGGCCGCCTGGCTCTGCCATCACTACAAGGGTTGCTCAGCCCAGTCTTGACTCTTTTATGTCCTGGCGCCACAATGCTGGAACAAACATCCTGCAGCAGTCAGGACAGATGAGTCACTATCTTACAACCCATCTTTTCAGAGTACACTTTGATCTCCCTACCCCTTAACACTCCAAGAACTTCTATAACTTCTATCCTTTAATAAAAATTAAATCCTTCTATCTTAAGTTCTTAATTATTGGCACATTGTTGGTACTTATACTTCTTCTAGCAATTACTTCTGGGTATATTAGATAACATATGTTGTTATTTCGTGGTATATATATTAAATAATTTATATGTACATGTATACCGCTAACATAATTAACCCTGATGGCATGCTGCTGTCATTATTCTAACTGACAACAAGAATGTTGGTTGCGTACGACAACTGATGTATGATCTCTTCTACTATTGATAATTGTACTGTTTAAGTCGCTGGATAGTTGAATAAAAGTGTCTGCTAAATCTGTAAATGTAAAGGTATGTGTTATAGTATAGTAATACATGCTATGGTAAATGCCAATCTGATACTCACCTCACTCTGTACTTTAGTAGTTACGATGCATTGCTTGATTGGCACAGCATCTCCAGGTACGAAGTAGCCAGTAGCTTTGATCTTATCCCACTCCTTGGTGTATAGTTTCTGAAAGAAATTCAAATAGCTTTGTCAGCATTGATAATATTATTATATACCTGTATAATATCTATTATATTACAAAAATCGTGATTGTGTTGACATATTTCTAGGTCTCACCGGGTGCACATTCTTAGCAACCTCTCTGGCTGTAGCAAGAGCTGGAGTGTCCACCAATGAGTACTTAGTCTTGTCTTGGTGCCAGGCCTCCCGGTACTTGGCCTGTACAATGTAAATAAACACTATATCATCAACTGGCAGAATTCTCATGCATCTATTATTACCAGTCACAGCAAAGTCAAGATAAGTGGAGAGCTACAGCATTGAGTTTCACAACAATACAAAAATAGGGTGCTGGTCAATAGCGGCCGGTGATCTGAAAATGTGGAGGGGACTATTCATAATATGATGATCTACAGTATTATGTTGATATAGTTGTGAACCATGACTATTCAGCCTTGGCTCTTTGACCCCCCTTCCCTCGTCGGGGAAAAAAATGTTATCAAAGCATGCACACACACCCTGAGTTTATAAGCCTATTATGTTAGATACTTAAGAATTACCCGTAGGGCACGTCAATGTGCATGCACAATGACCGCAGACTCTGCAGATATTATAGCCTACATGCACAGTTACTGATTACATGGTTTTTTGGGTAATAGGTTAATAATGCTATATTTAAGTTTCATGTTCATAGTGTTTTGTTAATAAATTAAACAAAAACAGCTTTTCAACAATAATGCATTTTTATTTTAATTTCAACACGTCACGGACCACGGTTTCACACAAATCCAACTACATATAAAGTAGGATATATTAATGAAAGTTGAACATACGTACCACGACCGTGAAAATGTTAAATAAATGATCTACCTTTGTCATTTGTCTTTTGAATAATGTGCATGTGTGGCTTACCAGGACCAAGTTGCTTGATAGCTATCTTTTCTTGGATAGTATCTCAAACACATTCTCTAAAATAAACTTCACGCTATTGCACAATGACTCCGGTTGTTCAACATTACTCGCCATTTTGTGCTAGTGCAGACTTATTTTGTGATTATGCTACATTGGGAGCTTACGTCAGCAGCAGAGCAGAATTATTTCTACCCTAATGGATTCGATTTGGGTCTCGCTGGAACTGCATATCTGGCCACAGATTTACATTTGAACACTAAGGGGTGCTGTGGAGTTTCTGTGAGCAGAGTCACATTCTGCCCACTTTAAATTGACTACGCTATAGCACTTGCAGTGAGAACTAGATGAGGTAAAACTCACAAAAAACACAATTGATGGTGTAGGCTACGACTTAGAGAAATATACAATTATTAACTACAAATCAATTAAAATAAAACATCTAACATTGTCAACTTATGTTGGAATTAGCTTTTAGCAACAAAAATATATGTTGTTGTTTTTGGTTTTGGTTTTTCAATAATACAATATTTTATTGCATTTTTTACAGCATTTTAAAACCTCTTCATCCCTAGCTCTTTGGATACGTTTTTTTTCTCATTAAAGCATGCACATACATTAAAGGGATAGCAATGTCATTAAAGGATGTAGAGGCTTAATATAAACACCTACAAACTATGAAAATCAACTTCCATTTGAATCGCAAAATATTCCCTATATTTATTTCACTTTCTGTCTGTCCGGCAATTTTCTGGGTGGAGTTAACTCGAGCGTGGGGATGTCATGCCGCTCCTGGACTTTAAAAGTAAGGAGTGTTGTAGGAGCGTCTGCTCTCTGCGTGGGAGATCGGGGTTCGATTCCCCGAGGGGGACAGACGATCTCTGTCACACTGGTGCCGTGACCCAGATGAGAGTGAGGTTTAGGGGGGTGAGTGTAATGGTGGCCAGCAGATAGCTGTGCAGTAAGATAATCCTCACTCTCTGACACCTCATAGGATGCTCTGGTGACACAGACCAGGGCCCATGGGTTTTTGGCCTGCCTTGTAGGAGCGTCCGCTCTCTCTGCTTGGGAGATCGGGGTTCAATTCCCCGAGGGGGACGGACAATCTCCGTCACTTAGTTTTCCATGTGCGATAGATCAGAGCAAAACTACTACAAGTTCATGTACTGTAGTAGTTCATGTCCGCTTGAGTGCCTTGTTTTTTGAAGTTGCATTACCACTTAGTCACTATTCATAGTGGCTTTCTGCGCCTTCTTCCCGTTTTAGATACTACAAGTTCATGTCAGGTTGTGGTTACCGCACCGGTTTGGGGGAAAGAACCTTCAAATGTGAATAGCAGTCAATGGAGTTAGCGCTTGTTTGATTGGGAAATAGATTAAAAATAATACCAACAATATAAGTAAAGTTGAAATGACATCTCGGGAGAAGCATATTAGTACTGTGGCAGCTGATGGCTTATGCCAGAATTTCAATAAAGTTTACTTTTATTTGTTAACTGTAGTGCAGATTCAGTTTAGCTAGGCTTGGTTAGGCTGGCCTGGAGACAGTGGTATTTCACTCTTAGTTAAAGGAAGACAGTATCTCTGACTGCCACAAGTGTAAATCTGCTACTAAATCTGCCACATTAGTAAATCAGCTATTGGTACCAACACCAATATTGTTCACGGGAAACAATATTGTAGCGCACCTGCTATTGGACAGAGACAGCTGGCACAATGGACGCTGGGAACAGCAATTAATGTAAATAGTTGTACAGTGTTTATGCCTTGTTGTAAGTTCATGTTACTCATTGCGTTTATTGGTATGTGTTACGCATTTTCATGCAGATAGCGGTTATAGTCAAGCGTGTGGGGACCCTCATGTCTTCCCAGTGAGTAAGTGACCTTGTGTGTTTGTGTATTATATACACCTTTATTTAACCAGGTAAAAAAAAAAAGACTCATTGAGATTAAAATCTCTTTTCCAAGAGTGACCTGGCCAAGAGGGCATCTTAAAACATCCACATACAACATTTAAACACAATGTCCACCATTCAATTACAGCACCACAATAAATAAAAAACATTAATCTAACAGTCATAGTCAATTAGACGTGAAGCAATTGCAATCCTTGTCCCTTTTCACATCCTTTAAAAGAAACAAAAAGTCTTTAAATGAAATCAATTCACAGAGCTCTAAGTCATTCTGTATATCATTCCAGGCAGTTGGGGTGGCATACTTAAAAGCTTTCTTGCCCAACTCAGTACGCACCCGGGGAACAGACAATTTCAACGTGTCGTGAGAGCGCAGGCCATATATACTTTGGCTTTTTAAGAGAAAAGTGCATAAATAATCGGGAACCAACCCAAGGAGAGTTTTACATATACTCAACTAATGAGTGCACCTGCGTGCGTGTCCACTCAGCTTTAGCATAGAGAGTACAACGGTGTGTTAAGTATTTACAACCAGTGAGGAGGAAACGCAGGGCAGAGTGGTATACTGGGTCCAATGATTGCAAACACTGGGCTGATGCATTCATATACAGCAGATCACTGAAATCTAGCAAAGGCATAAAAGTTGCAGACACAAGATATTTTCTGACACTAATTGAAAAACACGATTTGTTTCTGTAATAGAAACCAAGTTTCAACTTGAGCTTAGAGACCAGATTTACAATGCGCTGTTTAAACGATAACTGGCATTCAATATGGAAACCCAAGTACTTATAACTGGAAACTATTTCAATATTTTTACCTTTAAAATTTAAAATGCCAGCCAAATTTGATGATACATCTCTCATGTTTGAAAATAACATGCATTTAGTTTTATCAGCATTCAGTACCAACTTCAGCTGCTGTAAACGAGTCTGTATTACATATATTACTATATTACAAGCAGACTGCAGAAAATCAAGAGCCTGTACAGCAGATGTAGCGAAACAATAAATAACAGTATTGTCAGCATAAAAATTATAAAAGGCATCAGATAAATTGTCACAGAGAGTATTGATATACAAACTGAGTATTGTGGTTGTTCTATGTGTATCTATCTGTTAGCTTGGGCTATTGCTAATACACGGCGAGTGTGCCAAACGAAACATGTTGCCTCACAAAGCATGCCTTACAACGCATGTTTTTTGTATACAAAAATAGTTAACAAGCCCATAAGGCGCTAAGACTACCACGCATTTGGGCCACGCATTTGGTAGTATACCTGGACCTCAATGGACCATAAAAAATGACTATGTAAGTAGGCCTACTGTACATTTAAAGTGTAATTGCACACTAAATTGTGTTTTAGAACTGTAAACTAAGCACTGTATTAGGATTGATTTGTGATGAGACACATCAATGCTTATGTTAATATTGATAAAATTCCTGTTTTTATAAAAATCTGCAATGGGCTGAAAACAGAACTACATGTCATATACGTTAAAAGTAATTTTACATCATCAAATTCAAATGTTAATCTTAATGTTAATAGGGGTCCCCCTCTCAGCACTCCCCTCCCTCCACTCCTTGAAGCATTTTTTAAAGTTGTAGTGGGTGGAGTCACGCTCAGTGCTGGGGTGCAGTTACACTTTAAAATTAAATACAGTATATTTGCATTTATGTTACCTAGAGCCGTCAAATCAACTGAATCAGTCAGAATCTGAATCGGCCTGGACCAGAAGCAGCCGGTGAGGCTTTAAAAATAAATGGTAATGGAAATTTGCCAAGAAATATACAATCGGTTCATCCTAACACTGTAAAAAAAAATTCGACAGTTTTTTTGTATTTAAAAATTATAGAAAATCATATAAAATGTACAAGAATATACTGTTTATTTAAATGTGTCATGTGATTTAACACAATAATTCTGTATACATTGAATACATTACATTTCTGTTTTTTTAACTGCTTTTAAAAGACAATTTAACAGAACTATCTCTAACTGGGCCATAACAGGCTTCTTCATTTGTGCAAAACCATGAGGTAAAACCAGCTCAAGAGAAGTAGGGATTCACACATCCAATTTTATTACTGCAGCCCTGCAGGTGTATGTCAGTAAGACTCCCCACCACAACATTTGACATTTTTGTCTTTGTTGGAGGTGTCATTTTGAGTCTGGGGTCCTGGCCCTGGGTGGAGTTTTACACAAATGGCTTTTGATGTAAAAGCGGTCTAAATTAACGGATGTTCTCTGTAGAACTCTTTGTCAAGTTATATATGTGAATAGTCTTACATTTATGTTTTAACAAAATAACAATAAAAGGGTTATGACTTTATTCTTATAAGGATTTTCTTGTAAAAATGCAGAAAAATATGTTAATGGTACAGAGAATTACCATTTTTATAGTTTTCTATCCTTTTAAGACAGTATTTTCCCTTTTTTTTACAGTTCTATTTTTTTATTGACAGTATTTACTTTTTCGGCGCCTCTGCTGATTGTTTTTTTACAATATTTATTTTTACAAATAGAGATACATGACTTTAAGCATGAAATTTAGCAAATGTCATTATTATTATTATTATTATTATTATTATTATTATTAAGCATTCAAGTTAGTTTTTTTAGGTCTGCCAATTTCTGTCATAGTATGTCATATAAACAATATAAACCATAAACAAGTCTAAACTGTAGCCTATGTAACAATTATTACATACAGCAGGGGGAGGAGCAGGTTACGAGGGTGTTGTTTGTTTCCATGTGAAATGAGTGCTGTACAGCCTTTTGAGACTGTAATATAATTAAGGGCTACAGTATATACTATAAAACTTGACTTGGCTCATTTGTCGTTCTATATGTTCTGTGTGGCTAGAGGGGAAATTATACGCTCTTTAATTAATGAAGGAACAGACAACTCAATCATTTGATTTTCATCCTCACCTCATTCAGGACTTCAGCAGCATTGTTGGCACATACAAAGTCCATTCTGTCAATGGGGGCAGTGAATTTCTGTTGATCCAACTTGACACGGTAGCCCCTCTGTATGACAACATGAGCAATACTGTAGCAAATACCTCTGTGCATTTTTCTTTATTTCTATCAATTCATTCTAATTGTATTAGTTGCATTTTATGTGATTATTGTGTTTACTAATGACACATTCAATGTACTTAAATAATGTAAGATATTTAAGATACAGACTTACATCAGCCAGGATCTTCTGTGCATGCTTCACTTTCACAACATCCACACATTCATGTGGAATCCAGCCACATCCACGTATCCACTCCATATCAGCTTTGTACACAGCCTAAAGAAGCAGAGCAAGTTATTTTGTTTGTTTTTGTATCATAAACATATAGTAGAACAAAGTCACAATCAGTCATTTGTAAACCCACATCGCTCTGCAAATCGTAGGCTTTTCTGGCCTGAACGACATCAGTGGAGTCTGGCAGGCAGGTCCACTGGTGGAGGTGAGTCCTGTAGTTGAAGTCATTTACTTGGATCTGGCATTTCTTGGCCAGTTCAAGTGTCAGCATGTCAGCCGGCAGGTTGAATTTGGTCTTGGACTTGTTGAAGTCTTTCTTGTATAAAACATCACTGGCAATTTTGGCTGAGTTCATAGCTAACATAATAAGTGGGTCATCTTGGACACAACGGGCGCCAATGTGGTGGCCCAACTGCTTACGATATCCGCCCTTGTAATTGTACTGATGAAAAAGAGGAGTGACCATTAATGTAACTTATTTATAAGCTCACTTAGATCAGTAGACACAGTGAATATTATCCATTACTTTCTCTTACATCACTAATAATATCTCTGGAGGCTTTGGCCTTCAGCACAGATATAGCATCATCCTTGATATGGTAGCCTTTGGCCTTCTGATCGTCCCATGCCTTGGAGTACAGTTTCTGTGAGGAGCAAAGAGAAGATCAGTGTGCACCTATACATTAACTCTCTGGAAATGTGCAAAAATAATTCAATTGATTTACAATACATAAAGTTTATAAGGAGCAAAGCTTACATTGCTAATGTTGACAGCATTAGCCTTGGATAGCTCAACAGAAGGGATGTTAGGTGGGATGTGAATGGAGAGCTTGTCTTTTTCCCAGACTTCTTTGTAAATCCTCTGTCAAAAATTAACACAAACAGATACCGTACACTTTTAAAAATGTTGATGATAATAGCCAAATTAATTATGTTTATAATTAATGGGCCTATTTATTTTTAATAGCCTACAAGTATTGACTTTAAGATTACTAAAGGGCATCAAGCACTTGAAAAGAAGGGAACTACTTACATCACTGATGTTTACAGCATTTTGTTTGGACAATACAATAGCAGGGAGGTCGACAACACTAGTGAACTTGACAGTGCTAGGGTGCTGACGGTACAGCCGCTCATTGAGAACGGCCTGTGCATTCTTCACTTTTATTACATCCACACAGTCCTGAGGTGTCCATCCACATCCTCTCAACCACTCCATATCTGCTTTATACACAGCCTGGAAGATATGACAAATTTGTTTTTATAATAACTGTACAAAACAGTACTGAATTACAGCAATACAATTATGACAAGTCAAGACACATCAAGTGACATTAGACTGTTGCAAAGCAAATACACAAAGCTCCTCAGCAAATGGTTTTGTTCAAATGCCCACATTGTAAAAGTAAAAGCTTTTTTGTGCAATATAATATTTGATTGTACACAATTATTTCTATGACATGCGTGCATTAGATGTTCTCTCTTCTGTGCATCTTTTTTCAGTAGTGCATGTGATTGCAGGCAGCACACGGTTTGAGACCTACACACATTCTGATTCTGATTAGAGCTTCAGTTTGATGCTGCCTTATTCTTTTTTTGTATAGTTGTCTATATACAGTACTGTATGAATATACTGTATACCTAATCATGCCTGGAATCTTAACATGCGACCACTGGCATTTTTGGGAAATAATAGGGCAAAGTTGCAATTCACCAAGGTTGGATCCAGGCTATGCAACAACAACTGAACTGTAACATTAAAGTTGCTAACACAGTGACACTATTTATTTGATTAGAGGTGACAATCTATACTTTGACTGTACAGTACAGTAGAAATGCCTACATGTTCGTTTTAGGCCTTAACATGTATATTTAATATTGTCACTGTATTTAAAAAGTAATACAATAATCTCCCTGGATTTAGCTCTTTTCTCCAGTGCCCCTGTGTACTCACATCACTCTGGAGATCATAGACCTTCCTGGCCTGGACGACATCATTGGAGTCTGGCAAGCAGGTCCACTCGTGCAGGTAAGTTCTGTAGTTGACGTCATTCACTTGGACCTGGCATTTCTTGGCCAGTTCAAATGCCAGCATGTCCACTGGCAGTTGGAACTTTGTCTTGGTCTTGTTAAATTCCTTTTTGTATACATTGTCACTTGAGATCTTAGCTGCATTGGCAGCCAGCATCATAAGTGGGTCATCCTGAATACTAAGGGCTCCAATGTGATGGCCGCACTGCTTGCGGAAACCTGCCTTGTATTTGTACTGAAAATAGGATTATATAAATATTTGAATCAATCTTCTTAATCACACACTATGAAAACAGTACATTTTTAAAGCTTTAGATAAGGTACAGACTTACATCGCTGACAATGTTTCTGGAGACCTTGGCTGCCACAACAGAAATTGCATCTTTAGGCAGATAGTAGCCCTTGCTGATGGTGTCCTCAAAGCCTTCACGGTAATATTTCTGGGGAATATATGTATGCATTTATATAGGGTACATAAATAAATGCATAATTATAATAATAAATTAATAATAAACACTAATGTGAATAATAAACTATATTAATAAGCTAGATGATGTACAACTACTGAAGAAACTGTATGGACCACATTATCCTTAAAAGGCTTTATTCACGTTTAAATTTAAAGTACTAAAACGTTCTAAAAGTACTTTAACATGAAAGATTATTCAAAATGTATTACGTACTAAGGCTATTTAGAATGTAGGCTACTTTACTGAGTCCAATGATGTCCCTATCGATTCTCTACGATCAACGGTTGGCGAGTAATAAGCATATGAATCTCATCCCATCAAACGAAGTGGGGGAGGCTAAGTAAATGGGAGGGACTAACGTGTACTTTAATGAACCTAACTACAGTCTGAGACTGGTTTGTTGAGCTAAGCGTTTGAATTTCAGCCAATACGGATAAAGGGAGCGAGGCTACGTAAACAAGAGGCGGCTATGTGTCACCAATGGTTGATAGATAACTTCTTATCAAGTCCTATCTCCCTAATATGCCTAATAACTCCCTATAGAACAGTGTGGTTCCGGAAGTACATTTCCCAGGTTTCAAGCCTGGAACCAAGCCAACCAGATCCTGTAGAACCCAAAAGCCCTTATGATATCAACTTTGTTTTAATATATTTTATTTTGAGATGTCACAGAGAAGTACTTCAGTGCCCACAATCCTAAAGTGTAACAGCGACACAAAATATTATAATGATATACTAAAAACAGTAAGATAATTAATTAGGAAGAACCAGGGAAGAATATGGCTCTAATGGGATTCACAATGGTTTATGGGACGAGTATTTCCTTCGCTCTGAAAATAAGTCTGGAACCTTTGCTTTTTTTCCTTTTTGATTTAATTTTGTTTAGCTGTGAATCAAATGGTTATGGAAGTATTACAATGTGCAAGTTAAGTTGACCTCTCCGGGAACCATCACCTTATCGTGGTGGAGAGGTTTGTGTGTCCCTATGATCCTGAGAGTTGTGTTGTCTGGAGCCTTGT
>JAODTR010051913.1:0-17993 GCA_025399935.1 Amblyopsis rosae
GGCACTGTCCCCGACTTCCACGCGATGTTAAAGAGGCGTGCCATCCAAGACATTCCCTCCACATCCAAAGCTTTTAGTATTTCTGGACGAATCTCATCAATTCCCGGGGCTTTGCCACTGTGTAGTTGTTTGACTACCACATACGCCTCATACGTCATCAAATTAAAATATTAACGTTAATGTTAATGCGGGACCCCCACTCAGCCCCTTCCCTCCTCACTCAGCTCCTTTTAAAAGTTGCATAGTGGGTGGAGTCAGGCTAAGCGCTACGGTGCCCTGTAATGCTGGAATAACATTGTGTGTAAAACTACTGACTGGGCCGCTTATATTTTATATCTGGCGATCTTGCACACTCAACATGTCAATCAGCAAGTCTAACTGAGCTTATGAATCCAACTGTGCACATTTGTGTGAAGAGCAACACAATTATGCCTGGAGGTAAAGAATGTGACATGCTGCAGAGGTACGTACTGTACGCGGTTCTTACCATTCTTAGCCTTGCAGGAGCGGTTGTCTGGCTGGGGCAGGTAGCCTTCCACGCAAGAGCAGCTGTAGGATCCCTCGGTGTTGGTACAGGACTGACTGCAGATCCCATAAACACTGCACTCGTCAAAATCTGAGCCACAGAGACAAAAACACGGTTGCATTGAAAATAATGATTATTACTCATGCTGGGCAGCATTCTGGTAATCCCTAAACCAAAGTGATGAGGCCGGGGCCTTGTGTGGTCACATTGTCCCTGAGCAAGCAGACTTGGTCAACTACATTTACAGTTGCTGCACAAAGGAAAATGTTCATCATGTGTTTTCAGTTATGTTATTTTATTATTAAATTGCATCCATTATTTGACGTACTGTATGTCCTAGTAATATAGCATCCAAATGCATGGCCAAATAAGGATTAATGTCATTTGTTGCTTCATTAGCTACTCCGGCATCCAAGGTTGTTTTGCAAGAAATTCAGAGACAGTGAAGCATCTTTGTAGATTTTGTCTACAAGTTTACATGATAGAACATGGAGGGATAATGAGAATAGGAAAACATGTATTTACAGGAAGTTAATGTGATTACATTTTGAACTCAAATAAGATTTTAAAAAAAGAAAATTGTGTTATGCGGCATAATTTGACTGTGAAAATGTTCTTCTGATTTAAAGCAGGGGAGGAAAAGGACTGACCTTTGCACGTCTTTCCATCTAGGCTGATCTCAAAGCCAGTCTTACAGTAACAAGCAGAGCCCGTTGGTGTCACAACACAGTTGTCCTGACAGTGCGACTGAGAGCAGTTGGAGGCAAACTCTGGTGGAAGACAATGGAGGGAAGGGGTCATCAAAATCATCATTGATTTTTGATTAATGTGTTCAATTACTGCTGGCTAATAATATATTTTTTAAACAGACACACACTTCTAATTAGTCTTTTATTTTTACCCCCGGCTACCTACAGTCCATGGTCTGAAAGTGATCTGTTCTGCTATTTTTAGTAGCTCGTCACATACACAATTAAATTGATACAACAGTGTTATTGTACTTGCTTAGTATATAGCGTGGGTCTAGCAAATTTCACATTGGCTCCCTATACGCCAACAAAAACCTTTAGTGGTTGAATGACCTTTGACGTCCTTTCATAACAACCAACCATAATTTGCATTTACTTATTTATACGTTATTTCTTCATTTTAGAAATCAGTGTTAGACCAAAACAAACCTGGGAGTCCCTATAAGAAGGCATGCTCTTGCTCTGTGTATCAGATTATATAATCCATCATCCACGCTGCTATAAACACAGAGATAATGCTGTATCTTTGATCATTCCAGCTCAGCTCATCATATTATCTGTCACGAGTCACGACCCACAGCTAAGTATACCCCCGTAGATGTGAAAAAAACGAAAGCCTGGTAATGATGACGGTCTCCGAGCTCTGAGCTTCCGAGGGTATTAATAGCTCAAAGTGTGTCTTGTAGGTCGTGAACTGTGGGCTAGTGCGAGTGTTAGCGGAAGCTAAATTATAGTGAACTCAAAATGAAACCAATGTGTACCCACACAATGGAGTCTGTGTTTATATGGCCAGAGCACGAAATCTGCAAAACCTGGAGTCCTCCAACTCAAAAGAAACACTTCCACGGCAGGTTAAGATCATTACTCACACTAGACACACAAGAGCACAAACATAGAACATTCCGGAGTCCATTCACACCTTCGGGTGCCTTTCACGTCCTGATCACAGAGTCTCGACACATTCATGACTACATCTTTGCAGATAACAACACGTACGCACACGCACGCACGCACGCAGTCACTTCAAACCAGTTTGAAGTTTACCAGTCAAGGATGACTCATTATGCCCAGAAACAAGGGAGTATAATTCACACTACATCAATACCTCTGGGAAGGATGATAGTGTGGGTTGTTGCTCTGTTGTGTTTGTGTTCATTTCCAGGTTTGTTGGAGGGACTGGTTGAGAAATTCCTTCCTTGAAGATAATGGTGCACCAATATTCGAGAGGAGCTTGTTGTGCCGGTAAATTTTGAATGGAAGCAAACATCGCAAGAAACAACGAAACAGCAGCATTTCTCTGCTGCCGGCTATACAGCCGTTTAGCCGCTAAGGCATAAATGCTTGCTTGATCAGTTACATAAAATAAGATGAATGCACCTAAAAATCATCTGACCGTCATCTAATGTAAGTAATAAAATAAGACCAGCCCCATTGTCTCGCTGTTTAGAGAATATGTACAACTGTATGGTTAGGAATGAGATGCAGTACGGTAAAATAGGTTTGTTCTAGGATCACGGTGGATTATATATAAAGGCTCTGCAGATAAATTAAGTTTCAACAAGTGCATTGACATGTGAGAAGATTATGAAAAATATGTGAAAAATCATGATTAAATCATTTAAAAAGCTCATGGGTGAGAGAAAAACTGAAATTAACAATCCATTCCACACAACTGATTTAATCCTTATGAAATCCAGATATGGCCTGAGGTGAAGTATACGGCAATGAAACATTGTGCTTTGTGGGGAATAGCACTTAAAAAATGCATTAAAACGATATATCAGCAGCTGTGGAAAGATTATTGTGAAAGTGTTTTCATGCATTACCAGTCTCTTAATATTCACGATTCACATTTGTTTTTCAGCCTGTTGTGTATTGTGTATAAAGACATTAAAAACAAGTATTCAGTACTTGTTTTTCATGTTATTGGTGCGTGTCATAACTTTTCTATAGCTTCAATGAGCTAATTTAATCCCTAAAACTCACTGTAGGCGAGTCCCAATGCAGGGAGAAGTAGTTTTACAGCCATGTTACGAGAACACGGGTTCTCTTGCTGTTTTCCTGAGTCCTGCTGGGGCAACCACAGTTCAAATTAGGACCTTGCTGGGAATGTTCCATAACAAGTCTTAGCATTGAGCAATTCAGAGGTGTTGACATAATGAATGGGAACAATAATGTAAACAAGCCAGAATGACATATGCCACATCATAATTGTCCTATCAAATAAGCACACAAAATATCCCCCCCCCCCGCTGAGACAGTTGACCCCCTGAAAAGATGAAAGAGTTCTATTGAGAAACACACACAACACACACACGTGCGCACACACACACACACTCATACACCCACTTCTCTCAAAGCCCAGCCAGCATGAAAGTGCATGAACATTTGATATAGTCTCCCACGCCTCTCCCTGTGCACGTAGCACTAATCAATATTTCATGCAACTCACTTTTACGGCAAGAGAAAACACAGAGTAGGAGTCTGGGAGAGACGAGGACCAGAATGACAGGTGTCGACCACTGCAGGAGAACACTGAGGACTAGCAGATACTTAGGAGACCATGCCGGCTGGCATAACAGCATGGTCGTGATTTAACTTTGACATCTAGTGAAAACAAATGTGCCAACCACTACTCCGGTCAAGGGAAATATTTTATTTCTTTTTGTATTAATCTCTCATATTATTTGGCAAACTAATTATATTCCATCAATGTGCACAGCATTTTTCCTATGAATGCCTGTGCACTTTTTTATTTCTACTTTTGCCAAGCATGAGCCGAGTGACACTTGAGTGTCACCGCTGAATTAGAGTGCCAATCCCTCTCTCCTGAGTTGTCTTTCCCTTCCCATCCTGTCCTCAAATTGAACCTGTTTATATTGAATTCACATTTTCCAGTGAACGTTCTATGATCCAGGCTGCCAGAAAAGCCCAATCTGAGCTGCATTTGACCAAATAAACGACTTGACTAATTAGGACCCGTATTTTAGTGTACCCTCTCAATTGGAGAGCGTCAGCTCCCTGCTCCATAACAGGGAATCGCCGTTTAGAACTCACACCACATATCCCAGCGTTGCAACACATGGTATACAGTGACAAAGGTCACACCAAGGTCAGCACAATAGGCTTTTGTGTAAATGACAAAGTCTAAAATGTGGCCATGCTGAGAATCCACCTCAGCACTTCTGGTAGTTTCATACTGTTTTAGGCAATATTAGTGTGCAATAGAATGCTTTGGTCTAGAACAGGGGTGGGAAACCCTGGTCCTGGACGGCCACTGTCCTGCATGTTTTAGATGTATCCCTGCTCCAACACACCTGATTAAAATTAATGGGTCGTTAGAAGTCTGATAACGAGCTATTCAGTTGAATCAGGTGTGTCGGAGCAGGGAGACATCTAAAACATGCAGGACAGTGGCCCTCCAGGAACAGGATTCCCCAACCCTGGTCTAGAAAGTCAAAGAGTGAATCTGTACTTGTCTTGTACTATTATTATGTCTTTCATACATTTATGTTTATTGTAGATTGTCCTATCTTAGATAGTGCATAAACCTACACAAACACATCGAATTGAGCCTGCTTCGTAACTGATGTTTCCCGGCACATGACACACAGGCTGACTGAAGGCTATGGGCAGCAGTGATACCTCTGCAGTGTGGCCCCTCATCCCAGCCGTCTGTACAGTCTGGGACGCCGTTGCACAGTCTGCTCATGTGGATGCACAGCTCTGTTCCATCACACTGGTACTCATTGGGGGGACACCGTGACACACGACTGTGTGGACCTGAGAGGTAAACACAAACACACACACACATGCATAAATGTCTGGGGGAAATAAAGTAGGCAAATGGCATTGATATAAAAAATAAAAGGTTTCCTGCTGTAATGACACCAGGCCAGTGGAAATGCCCTAATTAAAGATATGGTCAGTCATTCTTGCTAACTTCGAGCTCAAATCCAAACAGTATCGCTCCGCGGTCCTCCGCGGCGACATCTCACACGTCTAAATGCTTTGTGAAGCAAATCGTAGTGCTACAGCTTGATTCGAAGCTGTGTTCACCACTTTGTTTATGTTCCAATTTACAGAGCCAGGGCTCCCGGCTGTGTAGAAGTATCATGTTATTTTTTCAACATGAGAACGGTAAAATAGCGAAATGCAAGGAGATTATTGACAAACAATTTGACAAAAAGTTTATTAGCTTACATTTAGCTTGCAATAGCTGACTACCTTTAACAGTGAGGTTAATTTAGCCTTTGGTGCTGTCCCACTTCAAACAAGCAAAATATTTGCTCCTAAACCCCCCTACAGGCTGTCAATTAGGAAATATAGTAAACACACATCTATTTTTGGCCCAGGAAAAGCAGGACACCCTTGGTTTTCATTCATGTTCTTGTTAGATGGTTGAAAACAATCCCTCTGGAAAAACTCTGTGCAAACCAAGCAGCAAAACCATTTCTAGAAGGATGAACTGTTCCAATTTGCCAGTTGACCTTGGCTTTCAACATGTGGGCACAGTGTGTAGCCAGGGACAAACATTTCAAAGCACCTCAGTGTAAACCTCCATCTATCCAACCTTAGATACACTTATTTATTCATAAGATTTATTATTCACATTTAATTCATGCAGGATCTTTCTGTATCAGGGTGCAGTACCTCCAATCCACTACATCTTGTCGACAGTATTGTTTGAGCATTTGTTAATTGTGAGGGACAATAAAACAGAAAACTCCTTTTAAAAAACTGGCTCGTTATTTTATGCAACCTATTGTTCGATAGTGCTCAGCGTAATACCACAGTTATCAGTTATTATCAGTTATTATCAGTTATTAGACTTTGGATTTAGGACTTTTGATTTATGGAAGTCAAAAAGGAAAATGGTATTAACAATCTTTCATAGTCTCTGGTTGTGATGAAGATTCATCACAACCAGAGACTATGTATATATAGTATATGCAGTATATTTCTGAATGTGTCAGATACCCTCGTAAATAAATGAATACATACTAATTTCGTTTAAATATATGACAAGAACCAACCATTCCCATCCTGCAAACATCTGTTCCCTCTGCTCTGCAATGGATAACAAAGGCTGCCCATGCATACAGATTAATGTCTTTCCCTATGCTTTAGGTGGGCATCTTCATAGCAATGCATTAAACCTGGAACATTTTTAGATGGACACATCTTTTCAAATAAACAAGAACATGCAGTGCTAGTTTATGCTAGTTGAAAATGTACACCTTTGCCAAACCCATCACACAGGAATATAATGAGGCATATGGAGATATTGTTGGGACTGACCAAATTACTACATTCTTTATACATTCACTCAAAACACACATTCAAGCAGCCCCAGTGGGAAATAATCAAGTGTAGTATGCCAATCTGTTGTAGCAGAAGAGCCTGGCAGAGCGATAACGACAGACAGACATCCATAGCCCTGGGAATGGAAGGCATTGACTACAAATACTAATTCTACAACAAGCCACTCTTTCCAAGACGCTAATCTAACCAAATACCCATTTTAAAAGTAATCTGCAAGACTCTTTATTTAGGTAGCGTGACTAATGTTAAAAATGGGTAAATGCCAAGGTTTACAGTAGATTTGGCTTGAAAATATGTTTGCCATCCTGAGCGAGTGTTTTTAAAGTTTCAGTCCTGAAGAAAAATAGAATGCATTACTTTCTTTAAGCAGCCAGATCTTTACATGCAAATACCTTCCGGACACTGAGTGTGCAATTAAATATAAAGTCATATCATGAAATGGTAGGGTGAATCACTATTGTGTTATTTATAAGCAACACAAAGTCGAAAACATGAAAAACTTCACAGATTAGGACCTTAACTGAATCTATTCATAAAACCAGGGTTAAGCAGAGATGGCTTTTCTATAATCGCTTTCTACCTGTGTTAATGTGCTTGGGCTGTGTTTCCTCCCTTGGGCACAATTGTGGTTGGCTGTAAAAGTGATGCCAACGACTCAGCATATAGATGTCTTCAGCACCAGCCTCTATCTACCCCAAGCATCCTGCTGTAAACCTCACATACAGTAATAACATTATTCAGGAGCAAGAACATGTATTTGAAATGCCCTATTTTTCACACACACACACACACACACACACACACATATATACACACATACATATATTATTCATATTTAATAAGGTCACCGTGTAAACAACAAACAACTTTGTCTAAATGAGCTGTGATAGGTAATCCTGCTATAATCGCTAGGCTACATCACTGAGTTTGTTTTTGGTACTGTTTTTGGTACAGTGCAGTGAGGTGTGTCAAATCAAACATAACCTCCCACTGATAGCATTATTGATAGCATGTTTATTGCCATTAAGCAGTTTTCATTATAAAAACAGAAAAGAAAAAAAGACTAGCCATATGCGCATACTGTAAAAGTTGTAGTGGCAATTTATTAAAGGTAGAGTCATTGATTGTAAGCCAATAAACTTTTTGTTAAATTCAGTTTTCCGTCTTTCTCCAGGATAGTTGATTACACCTTTAAAGGGTTCAGTAGAAGACAACAAACCCTGCATAATCAACTTGATGGTTATATCAAAATTATAATTAATGCAATGTTCCATATTTTAAATGGTGACTCAAACTCCTGTAAAAGTATGTACAATGTATCATGGCCGACAGAAAAGAAAGTTAGGAAAACTTGTGAAACTGATTTCTCTTCCTCCACATTCCCCCATATTTTTTTCTTTAACATCTGCTTGGCCATTTAATAGAATAACCTGGGGGGGGCGCAACCTAGTAAAAATGTGAAATGCACAGAAAAAACAATAAATAAGAAGGTGGTTGGGGGTGAAGAGAGAGAAACAGGAAGTGAAACGAGCCTCACAAGGCTCCATTCTAGTGCCGAGCTGGCAGAGGTTGGCAGCTCTGCAATGGAAAAGGCTTTGCTAATGGGAATTAAACAGACTTCTTTTATTCAACATTCCTCTAGTGTGGCTTAGCTAGATTGAATGCCCAAAACCGCTTCCTCAATCCTACCACTAACAGTCTTGATTTGCTGTCATTAGGATCAAGATGTGATTCACAGATAACTGTAAAGCTACCTAGCCTTTGAACAATCTACAGTATGACCTGGTGTTTCCACTAGAAAAGCTTTCTGGAGATGCAGAAATGTACCGTATCCAGAAACGGTGCCTCCATCACTGGCCAAGCATTGGTCGTCGGTGGATAAACATTAAGGTCAGGGAACTTGACAACTTGACATAACAACATCTTCCATTGTACCAGACGCCACATGGAAAACTTGTACACAAGTCAGTCATTCAACACCCCCCCCCCCCCCCCCCAGACTCCCGAGGGGAACAGTATACTAGTGTACATAGTCGATTTCAGATCTGTTCCTCCCTTAAGAAACTATCCACACAAGATGGCTGGATCTCTGACACCTTGCAAGCACACAAACCAGTTGATTGCCGCTACGCGCTGATGCAGCAGATCACATGCACATTTGGGCTCCAAGGGTGACAGGAAAAGTAAGACTATTGTTAAGCTTTAGCTCACACAAATCAGCCTGTGAGCCCTTAGTGTGGCTAGAGCTGCAGTGCTGCTGGAGCTTGAAGTGGCATCATGTGGTGTAGAGGCCCTGGCCTGACCCTGCACTCACACCGCCAGCTAGTCAGCTACCAAGCAACAGACCTTCATTCATTTCAATGAGCGGCGGGCGACTATTGGCGACAGTTTAGCTCACGCATGTAGCAAGCCCGACACATAAGCCATGTCCCAATTTAGGGACGAAGGACGTAGCCTACGAAGGTGTGGTCTTCGTAGGCTACGGAGTTCTAACCTTCGTAGACCGCAAGCGTTGTGAAATGAATTGGTCTAGCCTCATGAAGCACACCCGGTCGCCTAGCAACCTTTGACAGCTGCAGGTAAGAATGACACCAAAGTCATTTGATACAGCATTGTACCGCTAGTATGATCCTTGCTCCCTAAACAAAACCAAATATATGTTTTCACACCAAAACGACAAATAAATGCACCGTAATATATAATTTACGAGTGTTAGCAAGTGTAGAGCTACACTGTGTAGCTTACAGTGATAAACTGTCAAATGAAAATAACGGGTTTACTGTAGTACAGGCCAGATAGTAGTTTACCTAGTAGTAGTAATTCACCTTGGTCTATAAATAAATTACATATATAATCATCATAATTTCGGTAGTGTCAACATCTGATCTCTATTGTACGGTGAAAAGTTTTAAACGAAATGTAACGTATTGGTACGGTAGTATGTGTACGTTAAAGACATGGTGCACAGACAGCAAAAGTCAGTTAAAATCTGTGAGATATTTTATAAACAATGTTTTGAGACATTTGTTTTTTACATGTATCGTTCATATTTCACTTTAGTTGAAGCACAACACAAAAGTGGTTGCTTCTGGTGTTTCGTCCTCAATTTAAAATCTGTCTCGTCATATGCTCGTCACCTGCTGCTCGCATTCCATCCTGGGATATGTTGGACTGCGAAGGATACACCAGTTGGATCCTTCACAGCCTTGCAAAAGAAGGCTACATTTCTTGGCCGCATTCCAAGCTTCGAAATGAGACGGCCTAGTCGCGCTGCCGTGACGCAACCGGTATTCGAATGCAGCCTTTGAAGGATGCGGTCCCTGAATTGGGACACGGCCAATGTGTACCTCTTTGAGTGACAGTGCAGACACGCCCACCAGCGACCTGGCTACAACCAGCTACAAAATCGCTGGCGGTGTGAGTGCAGGCCATGTGTGGTCAACCTATAAGGCACACCTACATTTAATGAACCAAAACATAGATTATATAGATAAATATAGATAGTCTTTCCAACTGCCATTTGTTTCCACTGTAACGTAATTTGAATATGACACTGTCCCATGTGTTGCATACCAACACAAGCTACTGTATCTTAATGAAAAACACATTGACGGTACTGTAAATGCTTCCAACCACTGTGGTAGATGTGTTAGAAGTGTGTTTTGACATGGTCGTCAATTGTTTTGGTTCATTAAATATTTTTGTGTTGTTGTTGTTCAGAGTGTGAATACATTTATGCAGCAAAAAGGAACGCAGCTTATGAAACACATATTTTGTGAAAATAAATAAATAAATAAATACATGTTTAGAGAATATAGACTGTTTATTACTGTTAATTCATTAAACATTATAGGGTCTACTGCTGTTTTGTAAGTGAGTATACACGTTATTATAATTCTTTATAATTGTATTATATCATGTTATGAATGTATGCAAACTTACAGACATGATCGCTTCATAGAAAGTGTTACCATATGAATTACTTAAATGAAAGATGGAGGCATCCTAGAAAATGTATCAATATTGCCAATATTCTAATCTCTGTTGATTCAATTCAATACACTATTTTTACCAATAACAAACCTCTGAATGTGCTTGAGCAAACCATAAAAAGAAAGTTTAGAGGACGAAACAAGTTGCTAATAAAACAGGAAACAGCATGAATGTTTTATGACTAGAATCAAAAATAGCAAAGCTCCTGTCTGCCTGATGTTTTTCATTCATTAAAGATATGACTGATACAGCTGCGCGTTAATAGTTAATAGTTGTGTTCTATTTTACCACTAACCCCATACTGCCAGAAGAAATCATCTCTTCAGCAACCATGACCCAATTAATATGACTTGATTCATCTATACAGTGTATGAGTAAATAAACGTGTCTTGCAAAGTATATTGCCATTAGCCCATGACGGTGATGGCTGATGATGATAGAGTGATAGCTTCAACCTCCCTGTCTGCCCTGACAAACGAACGGGACTACTCATAAGTGGGAATCAAGAGCTAGAGTCAGAGATGCATCAACTGACTCCAATGGTTTTCACTAGCCCTCGTCTCATCTGTGGAACAAAATAGCTTTGCTGAGACGGGTGTGTGTGTTTTTTCGATGTTGCTAGCCAGAGCTTTCTCGGCCTTGACAACAATTTCATAGACAGCCAAACAGCGGGCACAGCGACAGCTAGCAGAAAGGCAGTCCCTACACCTCAGCACTGTTTGTTATTTCACTGACAGCTCTCAAATAAACACTTCACTCTACAGATGAAAAAACGCCACCTATCTGCCAGTCTGACAAAACAGTGGACCTTCAATACTGGCCCTCAACATTCGCCCCCCCACACACACTTTTATTAATAGCATAAGACGGCTAAATCTATATTATATATATATGTATATATATATATATATATATATTTATACATACATACATGTATTCATATATTATTGAAGCAACACTTTTAATACTTTTCATACTTCAACACCCTGACCTCATATAGGGAGTTGACACACTTTTAAAAGCACTGCTACTAAGTCAATTCACACAAATATATTAATATATTTCAACAACAGCCTCATATGTGGCGACAAATTTGTGGGTACCAGCCTCAGTTCACTCTCTACCTGGCAGCAAAACCCACTTCTATGGCCCGACTGGACACCTCCTCTTTCCCCCTTATCCCCAAACCACATTCACATTCAGGAAGTAGATGGTGAGGGGGGTATGTTGGCAGGGCAACACATTAAGCAACAAGTCTAAATCTAGCTCTCAAGCACAACAAACACAGCTTTCTTCAAACAGAGAACCACTGCTGCTCCTCGGGGTGGCCTAACCATAGAACAGGCAACTACATAACAAGTAAATCAAGATAGGACAACAAGCTTCATAGCAGCAATCACCACCCACCACGTCTTAACAATATAGCATTCATATCAATAATAGTCATTGGAACCGTGACAGCTCATCTTCAACCTGCATGCACGCACGCACATACAAAGACTTCTTCCTCAGAATCCATCAACAAAGCTCTTACATAATAAAAAAAACACATAATGAAGTTCATTCATGGTGTTAAACCCTAATACACACAGACGCATGTTCAAATGCAAGCAGCACACACACACACACACACACACACACACACAGCCCTATTATGCCATTAATAAAGTAGCCAGCTGCTCTATGTTATACATTCAAAGACTAGTTAAATCCATATGTTTATCTATACAATTTCAGTGTGAGTATCGTAAACCTATATGTCCATAGGGAGCAATAACTGTATTGCAGCTGCCACCGATAATAAGGCAGAAGCTCCACACATTCACAATAATGGGCTCACACTGTACACTGGTGAACCTACCATACGCGCACAGCAGCACACTAACCGTAACGCATATGCAAATGAATGGAGACAGGGAGGAACCCCGGAGGGGTTGGGAATGAGTCCAGTACAAGAACACACCAGTAACCACCTGAAGTGGCATGGGCTGACGGCTCCTTTAGTACACAACCTGTGTGTTCAACAATACAGGACACGGCGTACCTGTATCGGCCCGCCTCTGAGTAACGCAGAAAAGGGAAGACGAGCTGAAGCCAGGTGTTCTGACGAGACGCTTGGCAGGCCTCTATTCACCTCTGTTGTCACAGCGGTGCGTACATGCGCACGTCCGTCTCTCTAATGGACGCGTGCGTGCACGCACGCACAAGATGGGATTACAGAATGATCTTTTTATTTTGCTTAAAGCCCTGTCACGCTGTGCTTGGTTGAACACTGTCTGGCCTCCAGAGCAGCACAGAAACTGTGAAAAGATTTAGGTTGATTTTTTAACAATGTTTTGTAATATCTATTCATGATTCATTCAGTTCAAGTCTTCAAAATGACCTGTGCACCACTGCCAATTATTCTCTGAAGCTATAATGCTTTACAGTTGCACAGTAAGATCCTGTGGGATCTTTCTAACTTCATCCTTCTGCTTCAAAACACCATTACGTGTTGATGATGTACATTACATTACGTGTTAATGATGTACATCTGTACGCTCTCTAGTTTGATGTAGTACTGTGCTGTGATTGAATGCCTCTTGGCCTGGTCTCTTGCAAGAGAGATGTTCATCTCAATAACAATTGTATGTCAAGATTCTACGCACAATAGAGGCTGCATTTGATTGAACACAACATAGGGGAAATACAATATACTGCTGACATTTTGTTCAAAGCTGTGCATAATGTTACAGTATCTGTTGTTCTATGCTGCATGTTGTGTGTATTACAGGCCCATTACATGACATATGAGCCTTATGTTGCAGGGCAGCGCATGGCCATGTAGGCATGTTCCTAAGCTCCTCTGTATTGATGTGTATGGCTCCCATGAGTCTCAGACTAGGGCATGCTCCTCTATAATGATCTACGAGGACACAGTATCAAAATGATCCAAAGTGGCCGGGACAGCTACTGTATCAGTTCAGTCGCAGGGTCAACTCTTCCAGGGTCTGTCTGACAAGTGATAATATCAACATAATCAAAGACCAACCAAAAGAAGATCAAGGTCATTTCCACTAGATTGAATCTGTGAATGCTGTTTTGATAACTCACCAAAAACCCAGACACAAACATGGATTACATCACGATAAACACCAATTTTCATGTCAAAACACGCTCAAGGCATGTTGTTACCAAAGCGTTTCATCTAAAAGGCTAATTGTAGCTTAGGTGGGAACTGTCAGTAAAACAGCTTTATTACAGGCCAAGGGCAGGGGACATCATTTACGCGTTACGCACTTCCTGTGGTTCCAGGGCGCACTCATTGAACGTGGGAATATCACCGGCCCAAAAAAAAGACTGCGAAGAAGGCAAAAGAGCCTTAATAAAAAAATACATAACTGAAATAAGTAAATAACGTAGACTACTGCACTAGCATTACACCGGAATTACAGATACAGACTTTGTGAGTGACAATGCAAACAGCCAATGAAAACAGACTTCCTCACTTCCGGAAAGTGTCGAGCTTACAACGGTATGCGTTATCAGACGTTCAGCACAGAGTTGCTTATGTAACGTATAGTGCTAGTAGATGGAAGAGGCTGAGACTAACATGTTTATGTTGAGAACCACGGTACTAAGTCATCATCCATGACGCTGTTTATTACAGGGCACATGCCTCTCTACAGCAACCAATTTGCTTTTTGTTTGGTTGCATCTTTGTTTTTGGGGAAGAGAGGTCAGCATCCATCAGTCGGCCTGACCCAGCGCCCTGGTTGCACAAAGCACAGCATTGTGGGTAAAGCAGCTGCATTGGACAGTGGCTGATTTCACAGGGGCAATAGCCAACAGCCCAACAGAGACTACTGTGAAGCCACGTCCACATTTAGGAATAAACAAACAGACCCTCCAAATATTTCATTCGGCACCATCATAGACGAGCATCTATATAAAAAGGCAAGATTTGCTGTGATGTGCATCAGACAATAACATGTCTGTATGCTTTGCCTTGACATTATCTAGGTTGCGTCATTTAATTCAGACACACAGAAAACTGAGAGTGCCAATAACCCATAGCCCAAATGAAACCATCAGATTATTGATTCTACTCTACCGTACATTAGTAGCCTATGGTTCCATAAACCTTTTAAGTGTCACAGATGTTAATCAATCAGATAAATTGCCCAACCAATAACATACACCCTGTTAAAGAAAGCTAAGCAGCAGGGCCGAGCCTCCCTTGTCTCTCTGACCCACTTCATGTGGCCATGGAAAGCCAGGTCCCTGTAGACAAGAGGCTTGGAACTGTTGTTTTTGTGATTTGGCAGGAGGCAATGGGAGTTGGCGGAGACAGGGGATGCAGCCACGGCTGTTTCTGTCCCAGATAGAGGCACTGGAGGAAGCTGGCCCACAGATGACAAGGGGGGGGGAGCAGGTTGTGAAAAACAGCATGTTTCTCCATTGCTGTGGGCAGGCCTTTAATGACTTCCAGACCCGTGCTTCTCAAATCTCTCCTCTGCCTCGTCTAGACTTAGAGCTACAGCCACCTACTGGACTCGGCCCTCCCATCCCAGCCCTGGGTCCTCTTTAGCAAACGCCAGGCGTCTCAGGCCAAGAGGCTGACCAAAAGACAGGGCTGCTTTCATTCCATCCCTCAGGGAGTCAGACCAAAAGAATGCTGTACTCTAATGAAGACTTTGAAATGACAGCTGTCCTTTTTCTTCTGTTTTAATTTAAAGCTTGTTTTTTTTTTTTATCTCATCTCATAGCTGCCACTTCTGATGCTCTAAATGGAAAAGGAAATTGCATCTTTCAAAGAAAAACAAACTTTGTAAATCTAATTGGGTGTAACCAGACTGTTTAAAGGATAAGTGACATATCTTACTAGCTGATATAACAGCCAATTGTGTTTTAGAGGCTGGCCACAGTTACCCTTTTAAATTCAATTGCACATCAATTTCAGTAAGTTAACCAATGACCACTTTTAGAACATGGTGGGAGGGATTTATAGCCTGACTGTCTACATTCAACATTCTTCAGGCGGTGCATTTACAAGAGCCTGTTCGCAAAGACTGGAAAGGCCGCTTAGAAACTCAAGCTCACATATGTTGAGAGGTATCTCTGCCAAATAGCTACATACATTGGTCATGCACACATCTTAATGAATGTCCTCATACAAACATAGGGCAAAGACACTGAATGTATCATTTTCTAATTAAAATGCAACTGCAATTATTTTGGATGAGTCTTTTTAACAACTTAACACAACACAACATTTTCAGTGCAGTACATTTCATACATATAATTATAGAATGCACTCCACTGCTATGGAGGTTCAATGAAATGACATCTTCTGAAGTATATTAAACATTGTAATCAAAAGGAATCGATTTTTTCTGTGTGACCTCAGCAGTTGATGGTTATCTAGACAGCATACCTGAATGTTCATTGTCCCGTTCAGGTTTGTGGCAGCAAGATTATAGTGATTAGATTAGAGGGAGGAAATTTAGCTAGCAGAAATAATACCCTATATGAGCATGCATGCACACACACCATTGTGGTTAGTGGTGATGAGCAGGTTGTGGAGCTTTTTTTTTTTTCATCAACCACCCGAATCCGATTCAACCCGCAAACCGCCAACTTTAGCCTGTATAGCAATGGCGATAAAGAGATACCGATTTCTAATTTAATGCACGTTTCAAAGAGACATACACTGGCATAGACAATAGCCTATTGCAGAGCCACCAAAGTCCTTATGCCTATTGTCTCTGGAGCCAAGGTAGACTACAGCAAAGTAAGTGAGCAGTAGCCTTGCTAAACTAGGCCTATTTAACTGTTTCGTTTATCTGTTATCAATAGGCTACGCTAGCATAATACACAATTCCATATAGCCTATAGGCAGTAGCGAGGATCGGAGAATCCCCACTAATAGTACACACCAATAGTAGGCTATTTATTTCTTGGTCAGCTGCATTTTGATCCGATCCACCCACAACCGATACTCATCCGTGGTTGTCCACTCTATTCTTTGAGGAATATGTTGTTGTGGATCTCATCAATGAGCTTGACAGACTTACAAACATCAGGCTCTTCGTCAGAACCATCCGGGCAGTCCTTCTCTCCATCACAGCGCCACCCTTTGGAAATGCAGGTCACCTGGTCTTTGCAAACAAACTGCTTAGGGCTGCAGGTCTTTGGGGCTGAAAGAAACACAAGGCAAAAAATAGTGAATGACGAGAAAAGTCAACCCAGATGACCAGAAAGGGATTAAGGCCCTATAGCTAGCAAGGTCAACTATGTTCAGTGTCAGCACCAGGAACGGTGCTGTGGTTGCCACTTAAGCCCCAGACACATTGAAAGTGACTAGCAGCAATGTAGCGACAAGAAACAATGGAACGTCAATGACTTGAAGAGACTTGAATCGACGACTGAAACATTTCGGGTGGTATGTAAGCCTGGAATGTAAACAAGTGGCCAACATTTCAGCTACAAAATAATGGGTGTCAAACAAATCGCTGGTGGAACAATGTTATATATTATATAATGTGTTTAGGGCTGTCTGGAATATAGGTTTCAAATACTTTATGGTATTTCCGAACAAGTATTCGAATACTCTCTCAAAAACACCATTAAAAACACTCAACTATAATTAAGAAGGATGACAGAAGTAATCTTAAATTCCTAGCTTCAGTGAGAACACATGTAAACATAGCCATGAGCTCAAAATGGCCACTTTGATTGACACATCAATTGAGCCACTCAGAGCTGTCAAATAGCATATACCTCCTGTATTAGCCAATAAGAGTGTGTGTTGAATGAATAGCCTCACTTTCTTCTTACAAACAGAGCCAATTACAATCAATTGTGTTGATGACACAGTGTAGGGCAGCTTTACATTTCAACATGCGGGTTTATATGCAGACAGTAAAGATTAATGGGAAAACATGATGCATGCATAATGTGAAAAAACGAATACTCGAATCCCAATATTTAAATCGAATGCATGCCCAACGAACAAATACCAGAATAATTGAATATTTGGGGCCAGCCCTAAATGTGTTATGTTATATATATATATATAACATATAATATATTATACAGTATTCCAGGTACTGCACTGCATAAACTTGTTCCACCTCAATGGCCAGGTCATCGTTCCCAAGCCAGCAGCAGTGATGCAACATGTCTTCAAGCTATCAAAGGACATGTTGCTCAGCAAGCAAGACCACCGTGCACCCCCATCCTCGATTTACCCTTAAATGACACCTTCCAGAAAGAGAAAAGGCAGTCCACTGAATAGCAAGCCAAATTGGGTAAAGTATTCAAACCCACACCACCTCAAGCCCTGGTCTTAACCACACAGCATATAAACACAAAACAGACTACAAAAACTCTCTCTCTCTCTCTCTCTCTCTCGCTCT
>JAODTR010051924.1:0-12323 GCA_025399935.1 Amblyopsis rosae
ATATATATAAATAAATAAATAAATATGAATATTATATTAACACATGCTATTTCCAATTACCTCTGCACTTGCCCCATCAGGTGAGCCCAACAGTCCCATTCTACTGGCCAATCAGATAGAAATACAGGAGAAGTTGTTCTCTGTTCCTCTTAAACAGCAAGATGAGGGTGGGTCTCCTGTTCAGCACTTCAACGTACGATACAGACAGGTAGGGAGATGAACTAGGTTAGGCTGGTTTGATCTTCTCACTGCCTCATTCTTCCTTTCCAACAAGCATTTGTTTTATCCACCTTAACTTTAATTCCATCCTTCAATACCCTCTCTCTAAGTACCTTTAACATGTTTCGCTCTCTCTTTCCAGGAAAAGAAAGAGGAGGAGTGGAAGGAGATGCAGTTGTCACCTGAAGAGACTGCTGTTGTTCTTCCTGATCTGTTGTTTGGCTCGGACTATCAACTGGAAGTTGTGACAGTCAATGCAAACGGTTCCTCTGTGCCTGCAAAACTTAAGTTTACTATCCCTGGTACGTAGCCCGGCCATAGGCCTAATACATATAGGATTCACTGTGTAGTGATCTGTTACCATCCCTGGACCCATGACTCATGACCCAAACAAAGAGGTTTTGGTCTTTAAAAGAATGAACCTTTAGTAGAGACACCTCCTTTTAACAATTAGCCATGACAAGCAACAAATACAAGAGTTTCATAGCAACCTCCCATTCTCTCTCTGTTTAAAGAATAAAATATGTGAAAGCAACAATAAATAATTTTGCAACTTCAATAGGCTACCTAGTGGCAACTTATAACTGCTACACTTTACACTTTATCCTACAGTAAACAGTTGTTTACCTTACAAACTCTTATTCTTACAGTGCTCACACACACATACACACACAACCTCGAAGCTTTCAACCATCAATAACTTCAAACATTCTCTGTTACTTAAAGTAATGTATCTCTCTCTCTCTCTCGCTCTCTCTCTCTCTCTCTCTCTCTCTCTCTCTCTCTCTCTCTCTCTCTCTCTCTCTCTCCAGCCAAAGCTACACTGACCAAAGGGGTTGTGGTTGCCATCGTCCTGGCAATATTCTTTGTGTTGGTGGTGGCAGTAGATGCCACCTGTTGCTATACCAACCGCAGCGGCCTGCTTATGTTCATTGCAGTAAAACTTTTTGGACAGAATGTTCCGGGCCTAAAGACACTTGAGGAGGAAGAAAGACATGGGTAGGGATGTGTGTGTGTGTGTGTGTGTGTGTGTGTCAGTCATATGGAGGCAATTACTTAATAACAAGCCTGGCCTGAGCCAAAACAGCTACAGTACTTCAACTGTATATGTCCTTGTACCAAAATCCTTGGTTTTACAATCACTGGATGCATGATATAAAATACCACTTAGATGTAAAGAATGTGATCAATTAAAAGGTACACTATTAATTAAAGTGTGTGTGTGTGTGTGTGTGTGTGTGTGTGTGTTTGTGTTCTGGCTGCAGAGAGCTGAAGCTGAAGGGTATTTCCACCCCTAGAGGCAGCATGCATAAGCAGACCAATGAGGGAGACAATGATATGACCTGCGACAAAGTCCACCTGACCAAATACGAGTAGGTTACCTCATGTCCATATGCAGTAATGCTGCATGCCTTGCCTGTGAACATACAGTGACACAGTACCACTCAACATCATCTTCATCAACCTGCACCAGCATCATCTTCATCATCAACCCCTCACCATCATCTTCAAGTATATTTAGACAAAAATAGGACCACATAATTGAATAGATTATGGCAAATTTGACTAAATTACTTTATCATAAGTATATGCTTTGATAGCATCCAGGTAATATTTAAGAACATAAACCACTGTTAAAAGAAAATTAAGTGAATTCTTCAATACATATTTTTGTGTTGAAAATAGCATAGTTTTCTAAGGTTGCGGGGCCCATGAAGTCAGATTGTGTTATTGTTAAAATATAGTTTTATTCTGCTATTCTATATTACAATATTCGTCTTGTTATTAACACTCTTGGTCCTGGCATCTCTTGATAAACTGGGTGGGCAATTCAATAGCATTTCATATTTCATATCTCGCCTCAGGAAAACGCCACACAATGGAGATCTGCCTGCCAATGCTGCATGAGGACAGCAGTGACATTCATTTCAAAAGGAGTGATTGTACATACTGTATATAAGGAAAGAAATGTTTTCCAATCATCTGCCCAGTCTGAATGAGAACTGATCTCTGTTGTTGTACACTGATTGGTTGATTGTCAATTAAGTGGGATTTTTGAGCTTTGTGGGGACATGAAGGTCAGAATCACTTGTACTTCTGAGGGTTCCCACCTCCTTGTTGAGTACAGTTATTTTTTTACACACTGTATGTTGCTCCCATTGGGATAAAACAAACTATATCAGAATGTTTTTTTTAGAAATGTGTGGTGTCTTTTTGTGAATCACTACTGTACAGTAGGCTATATATCTAAAATGACAGGGTAAGTCTTTTGTTTTACAAATTGTAAAGGTAATCCTAAAAGGGATAATTATACTTTGAGACATGTAAAATGTTAGCTTAGCAGCACACAGGCACAAGCAAGCAGAAACTACATTGAATAGAATCAGTTTTGTTTTTGCATGTTCTTTTATGTGTAAATGTAAAAATTTTTGTCTTTTTTTATTACAGTAACAATCCATAGCAATACAGTATCACTGCAACAAAACTGCTTACAATATATATTGCATTCTGAACTGAAAAAAAATATCATTTTTTTTGTTATTAGTATTATATATTTAGCTATTGTAAAACATAATCCTATTTCAGTGGTGTAGAAGGTATACATCCTTTTCTTAAATTACTTGTATTTTTACAAATTTGTGTGTAAGGTGAATGAAATACTGTATGTTGACACTGATTTTATACTGTATATTACATGGTTTGTACATACACACAGCTCTGTTTGGACTAGTGAATACAATTGAAAACTGTATATAGACTGTAAAAAGGCATTACTTTTCTACGTGTGATAACGTTTCCCCTTTTTTAAATGGAATAAATACAAAGCACATATAAAATTATGGTCTGTGGTTATTTATTTAAAATAAGCTTTTTTGTTACTTTGTCATCACATGTTCAAATATGTATATCATAATAATTATTTAAAATCTTTTATCTTTATTTTTTTATTTATGTAATTGTAACATATACTACTTTCTATTTTATTAATAGCATTGAATTACCATAGTCTGTTTACACATTCTAGTTCCGTGTATTTCTATGATCATGTGGATGGATTACCACGCCCAATCCTTTATACGTTCCTGCTGACTGGAGGCACATGACATGAGTCATGAACATCATGTTTACACCTGTAATGACAGAGGCGCACACATTTACGCCCTAGCAATAGTTGTCCTAACTGTTGGAGCAAATCTGCTAAACCAAAAACACGCGTTTCAGTTGTGGGAGCGAACTAGCAGTCGGTAAGCCACAACTAACGGGAGGTGTTATCAGTCTTTCCCTACCATTTAATGTGACGACGCTCTACCGTAGTTCTACAGCTCTTCCGTAGCGAAGCACTAGCGGATACAGTATTACTAGGCTAGCAGTTGCTAGCTTCTTCAGCATCACCACACCAGCAGACAGCTCCAGAATCAATGTCAGGAAAACAAATTGAAGTTGCTTTGAATGTGCTGTGTGAATTATCGTGCTGTTTGTCATTGCTTCTTTATATGCTAACTTGCTGCCCGTCTGACTGACTAAATTGGCTTAACCTGCACCAGATGCGTTTTTGTTCGCCTAAATAGGTTTTCATATTTGTTTTAAACAGGTTCAGTTATTTGTTCACTATGGTTCGTGGTGTTATGTGTTAAACCGTGTAGCCTACACCACATAGTAATCAGTCAGGGCAGGGGTCATTTAGTTATGGTAAGAGCATAAACACCTACAGTAGCATTACGAAATCGAAATTTTCTTTGGAAATATGCACAGTAATGATTATGCTATGATTCATTATTTTATTCGACCTGTCACCTGTGTAATACTGTATACTCTACTAGCAATGTGTGATCTCCAATCAGTGTTTGATGTGATTTAAGATTATGTATCTCTGATGTAGCCAGTTTGCTGAAATGTATATTGAATACTTTGATTTGCCTCTATTTGATATTTTTGTTTGCGAGTCACCTTAACTACAAAGATGATGTGCTCCATACTCCAACACATTCGATCATCTTTATGGTGGAGTGCTGAGCTGCCTGAAGATTACTAATTTCTTGCTAAATCATTTTCATAACTTGTAATATAGCTATACTTGTATTGCACATAAACTGTTCTACTTCTGTGTTTTCTGATAAACAAAATATATAGTTGGAGTTATTAAATTATAAATTAAACAAAAATAAGACTGTTTATTTTGTATTTTAAATGCTAACTTTAGTCAAATGTATTGTACACAGTTTATACGGAGTCCGTCCGTCTGTCTTCCAAGGGAGAAGCTCTGTTCTCAGCTGCAGGCTCCAGGAAGCGAACCCTCTTGCAAGACACCATGGACGGGACAGATGTGGAGCGTGAGTGGTTCTACTCTTGCTGTTTACAGGATAATTTGTGTACTCTATGATTTGCTGTTAAATCCTTTGAAATACATCTTCTTTTGATGTAATTTCAGTTCTCACTTGAACATGGCTAGGCTACGCATAATACTGTTTTTGGATCTGTTAATAAACTAAAGCAATACAGAACGTTAAAGAATGTGCAAGGGATTCAGAAACGTAACAATGGTCTGCAAATAAAAATATGACATGACATGACAGTTTTAACTTTAACAGTAAAACATTGGCTATACTACAAAAAACACATTTTGTGTTCTGTATGCTCCAGATTTCTTTCTAGTATGTGTTCTATCTCAAGGTTATATTGCTCTGCATGCTGTTTATTGTGTCTAGTCATTTGTTTCTACTCTTAAGGTTAGTTTATACTGTACATAGTCGTCTTGTGGTGATTCATTATTGTCTGTGTGCCATTGTCTGTAATCCAGAGGTGACCCTGGCCCTGTTAGATGCAGCCACCGATAAAGACTCAGTGGTTCAGGAGCAGGTCAGGAAGTCCATGTTGACCCTGGGAGAACAGCAGCCAGACCGAGTGCTAGCTATGTGTCAAGACTACCTCCTGAAACACCCCAAGGTAGTAACTGCAGGATTTGTCAATGATTGCATAGATACACGGACACAACTGTGTTGTTAGATATCCATAAAGGTTACCAGCTGAAATACACGGTGTCAACAGATGCAACTTCTGCAATATGTTATCAGATTTCCTGTATATCAGTTTACCTTGATAACTTGTGAAATAAGGCCAGCAAGACTGGTTTTACTGGTATGCAACTGAAAGGATGCTTGGACATGTTATGTTTATGCAAATTAATTATTTAAAAACAAATTCCCAACACATGCATGCAACGTGTGTTGTTAGCTCGACCATAGCATTAATATTGCTTAATTTTCTCTGCTAATTGAGAATTCAGAGGAGTGTTAAATACATTGTAAGCGGACTTGGTCATGACAAACAAGAGAAACCTCCAGTGGCGTTTCTTTTAATTTGATCTTTCTCTGCTGTCCTGGCCTGTAGCTGGTCGTGAGCCACAGAGTGGTGATTCTACGCACTATTGAACAGATTGTTAGCAGCAAGATAGAGGAGGTCCCTCATCCCAGGATTAAAAGCATCATCTCTTTGGCTTCCGACGAGATGACACGATCTAAGGTACAATGCATCTGCCACTTATGTAGGTATGTAAATCAAGAAAAATTGCTGAGAAACATAAGGTATATTTACTGTAACAAGTGGTGCATTTGATCTGAATATACTAATGTTAACAGTTACTATCACAGCAGCATCATCTAATTTCATGTAAAAATATTAGGGCTGTCAAGCGATTTAAAAATAATTTATCTGATTAATTAGTCTTTGATTTAATTAATCGAATTATTCGGAATATGTAATATTAGCCTTTTGCTCCATTTTCTGTAACCAGAAGTCAAGGCAATGACAAGTTCAATACTGCACTGACATTTTGACCTTTATAACTCTACAGAGTGACATTAGAAAACATGTATTTGGATAAAATCAGGTCCTTCTGTCTCCAAAAGTAGTGTCCAGCCTCTTGGGATAGTTTGACAGTGACAGCTGACAAAAATAATTTGATCCAAATGGACAATGTTCGCCTTGTGTTCGCACCTATGCTACCAACCCAACCTTCATGATTCTCTGCAGCAACAGTCACACAGCCAACATTTTCTTCCAGGACCGTTATATGTGAGCGAAGGTGCGAAAACACACAGAGGAACATTGACCGCTGAATTAGCAGCCTCAACCAAGGATGTGTGTGTGTGGTTGACCCCATAGGGCTGCAATTGGATGTAGTTTACTTAGCGAGGCAGGATGAAATGGAGGAAACTTTGGTTATTGCGGTGTCTAACCTAGAAATGCATGTAACCAGACGATTTTGTACAGTCCTAATGATGTCGGCAAACTGCCCACTACATATATTGTTTTGACAGCCATAAAAAGTATGAATGTTCTTTCAAGTTTGTTGCTAAACTTACACTGTGTGACTGTAATGCATTTTAATTACCTATTTAACAGTATAACAGACCAGGAACGAGCATTTGTCTTTGTTTTGCTCTGGACTCAGAACAGGAAACAACCTTTGTTATTATATATGTCTTCCTGGTTAATTTAGGACGTCATTCCAGATTGGCAGCAGGCAGCCAGTAACATCCTAGTTGCCGTAGGTAACAAGTACATCAATGACATCATGGAGGAGATTTTGAGCAAGTTCCAGCCAGGAGTCCTACCTCACTTCTTTGTAGTCCAGACCCTCGCCAATCTCTCTGATTCGAATGGCAAGAATTGACACACGGTCATGCGCACACACAGTATTTACATAAAGCAGGAATGCCTGTGTCCAACAAGGTGCACATAATCTGTTACAGTGCAACCTTGTTAAGGATCTAGACATTCTAACAGGCTTCTTCTTCTCTAGTATACGGTATGGTGCCCTTTCTGAATGCCATCCTTGGTACCTTGCTGCCCATGCTGGTAATGGCCAAACAGGACAACATGAAATGGGTCTTCTCCTTTGGTAAGAACCTTCCACTGTACATTCTCAGCCTCATACACTTCACTATCATCATTAAATTGTTCTCCCACAGGTTAATAGTTAGTGTCCTAAGAACTGTTTAATGAGACACATTCTTTCTGGCTTGCCTCAGCCTTGTCCCATTTCAGCGATAGTGTCTTGGAATACCTTGCCAACCTTGACAAGGCCCCAGACCCCACAGTCAGAAAAGACACATTCTCCAGTGAAATCTACTCTGCGTACGATATTCTCTTCAACGGGTGGCTTCAAAGCAGGGAGTCTAAGGTTGGTCGGGCTGGTTTGGTGGTTTTGTATAGCAAAAGGAAGTGCTCCAGTGTAGCAAAGGGAAGTGGTCACAACAAACATTTTGAGGATTACTACTACAGCATAGAAACATTGTTATACTGACATGAGTACAATAGCCAATAGCCCTCAGCAGCTAACATGTAGCATCTCGGCCGATTTAATAATGGACTTGGCTCTCAAGCTGGTGTTATACGTTTCCTTTAATCCTTAAACATTAGTTTTACAAATAATACTTATAAACGATCGTAAAAGATTTCTTCTCTTTTCATTGCGATCTCTTCCTTTCCGTGCCCGGAAGCTCAAGTTTGATTTCAAAATAAAATACCGCCCGTATAAAGGTCGACAATATCTGAAACAATCTTATTGGAAATATATATGTACATTTCACGATATTAACTTTTTGTGTATATATAATATAATGAAATTTAAATGGTCAACAATCAAAATAAATGAAATATACTAATTCTAATATTCATTCAGATATTATATAAGAATGTTTTTTTACACAGTCTCATAAGGCATGCTACATTTATTGGCATGCCTGACACTTTGAATTTCACATAAGGTTATTCAACATTGGGAAGGCGCATATTTTTATAGATTTATCCATCCATCCATTATCTTCACCGCTTATTTGTCATGTTCATGGCCTTTTGCTTGTTAGCCATTAATCATAGACCAATAATACCCATGGTGTCCTCTAAAAAAGCATTCTAAAACTGAAGGCATTGTTTGAAAACAACTTCCTAAATCCTGAAGGCTTTCTGAAAAACAATGGTCAACGTTCACTAAAACCTTTTTTTCTCAGCCTCTGTAGTAGATTGAAACATGATATGAAAACCATTTCAGAGCTTAAACCTTCAAAATGATTTCCCTAATCGTCACTCATTAACATAACATTTGTTATATTTATATTTGTACAACTTTCAAGTAATCTTGAAACTCACTGTAATTATCCTCCTATAACATGTCTCTGACCCAGTAAACCTTGGCTAGCATCAGCAGTCACATCATAATCTGAATCTTCTAATTCATTGTTGATCCTCAAAGTAATTGCTGTACTCCCCTCGCACATATTGCCTGCCATTAGCGTTAGCTTTGGGCCACACAGACGATAACAATACATACATACATAATGCATTTAGCCTTCCCGACGATTGTGTGTCTCTAAAACAATGATGTGATCTAAAACGCTCTCACGTCACAACCTGTATTAAAGGTTCAGGAGATGCAATGTGTCATCTGTTTCTAAAGACCTCCTATCATACTCTTACCGGTGTGATCCCATCCCTATCAAATAAAACATGTGCCTGCTTACTACTACTAAATGGAGCTTGTACACACTTCTCTCTGTAGCCATTGGAGTATGCAGTCTTGCAGAGTAATGAGTCTAGCCCGTTTTAGACTGTTGATAGTTTAGTCTTAGCCAGTGTGTCTGTCGTACTTCATTTGTAGAGGAAGGAAACCCATTAGTACTAATTAGATTTCACTGCAGCATGACCCAAAAATGTTGTTTCATAGCATTAATAGGCTGACTGCTTCTCCCTGAGCCTTGTAAAGATGGCCTCCTTAATTGTGTTATAGTGCCCCCGGAACTCAACATTTGTGCATAGCATTTGTGTCCCAGCTTAATGTTTATAATAGCAACACAACTATCAAAAAATTATAATAATAAAAAAAAGAAAATATAATTTTTTTTTAATGTATATATTAGTATAAAATAAAGTTTCTAATAAAATATTTTAAACATAATGTTTTTGTGTTTTCTTTTTTTTATTATGATTGTGTCGATAACAAGAGTAAATCTAGGCGAAAATGGTAGTCTGTTCTTTTAAAATAATCTCTCTTTTTGTGTTTGGTAGTTGAGGATAACAGTAGCAGAGGCGGTGGGCTCCATGTGCCATTTGGTGGCCAGTGATAAACTGGAGGAACAGATTCCCAAACTCATCCCCACCATCTTGTCCCTTTACAAGAAAAACAATGAGCATTACATCATCAGCAAGGTAAGTCCCTTATGGGTGAAGCAGAGGCCACTGTTGTTCTGACAGTGGCCTGAAATATGGTATGAAAATGGCTCTCCACGTCCAAAAGCCCCGGCTATATGCCAAAGCATGTGTATATGTTGTCCTGCTTTCTCCCCAGAGTCTGTGCCAAGTGCTAGATGCTTCTGTAAACATGGGCAGCAGGGTACTGGAGACACAACTGGATAGTTTGCTGTTTGCACTCCATCAACAGGTACGTACAGCACAAATGCACACACTGTTTCCATCCAGTTCATTGACCACGGCTAGTTGTCTTTTCACTGTGAGGAAAATGTGGATTCCCTGTGGAATGTGTCTCGATCTGCTGGAACTAATGACAGCAACTTGGACTATTGAGAAGTATACATTATTTAGGGGGGGGGGTGAGATTTTACATCTAACATCCTTACCAAAGCACATGATCAGATACACATTTTAATTTGTAATTTCCTCTGACTGTTTCCCCTGATGCCTTAGTCATGTTTTCACAACCCTGTGTCTCTCCAGAGAGCCACTCAAAACCCTTTTGTAACAGTTTACCATGGTAATGATGCTGATTGTTGGCATTTTATGTAGTCATCATGGCAGACAACATGCTTGTCATGTTTACTAGCTGACAAAACATGCTGTGTAAACATGAGTGTTTGAATATAGGAGTAGTTGTTGCAAAACAAAGGGAAATTATTGCAGCCTTAAAATAATAATTAATTTTAGCGTTGATAACTTAAAAGAAATGATTGCAAAATAGAATGGTTATAGGAAGCAGGCATGACATTAAAACAATGTGTTTATTTAGATGATGCATCCATTGTAATTGAGCTGTAGAAGGACACTGGTCAGATTTAGCTGTGTGTGTGTTGGTCCAGGTGTGTGGCCCTGTGGACTACAACAACCTTCCGACCGTCAAGAACCACAACGAGGTGCTGCGCTGCTATAGCTTGCTAGGTACGAAAGCTGCCCATTCTGGTGATGTGTCACAGGAACTTCAGGAAGTAAGATGGGCTGTCTTACTTGTGTGCTCTTGTGACATTTAGTCTTGTGGCTTATTCGATTATTATGCACAAAACGATTGTGTTCATGCTCACCCTGTGGCCGATGCTGTGCACTGTAAATGCCTTGTCTTTCTATACACACTGTGTATAATGTACTGTATACATACAGTGTGCGTGCGTGCGCGCGCATATACACTGCGTATAGTACTGAACATATCAACCTCTATACATGCATGTATCTATACTCCATACTGTACATCTATGTATTTATCCGTGACAATGCGACATTGCTGTCTGTTAACCTGAGTGCTGTTCTCTGTCAGTTAACTGCTTCCCAGACCGCCTGGTGATGTCTGTCCTGCAGAAGCTGGAGAACGGAAATGAGAGGAACAGGATGGGCTCCCTTGCGGTCCTGCGTCATCTCATCAACTCCTCGAGTGAGCTAACACGCACGCACGCACACACACACACACACACAGGAGCGCGCTCGCTCGCACACACACGTGCACGTCCTCGAAATGCAATAACCCAGTGCCTTAAGCAGTATAAACACTGTTCACATATTATTGATTACTCTAATCTTGTATTCTATCGTGTGTGTGAGATATAGCGGCCATGATGGAGACCAAGAAGCTTCTGATCCTGGCGAGTATCAGACAACCAATGGCTGACCACAGCAATAAGGTAATACACGCGTACGGTACAAACACATGCACATACTGTACGTGTTTTTATTCTGTATACCCCATTAGGAAGTACCCCTGTAAAGATAGAACTACACCAAGGCGTGGAATAGCGACTGGAATAGCCACTAATGACCATTTGTGACGTCGCGATTGTGCGCGTTCCACGCACGAGCGCTTCCCCGATCGAGGACGCTCTTTCAGATACCTTACGAGTCTGCGCGGACGGACAGTGGACACCCGAGAAAACGGCAACGAGGAAGTTGCGGGACTGTTACTGACAGCTAGTAAGGGCCAAGTCACAACACTGACACCAACATATAGTAGCCCAGTGCTTGTGTTATCAAAGGTAGGCCTTTCTATGCCTTTTGTTAATTCAAAAGAAGAAGAGAAGATGAAGGATTTGTAGGAAACAGAACAGGAGAGCAACACGGTGCATATGCATACACTTGCCGTGATCTGGAGGTATCGTGTTGAATTGCAAACAGTAAACAGTTAATTTATTTTGGGCTGCTGGAAAAATGTTCCCACTCTTAGTAGGTTTTTGTGTTAGTTATGATTTTTAAAATTTCTTTTATATATTGATATTACTCTGCAAGAAAGCCTGATAGTCTTTACCTAGATTGTGATTGGTGGAGACGCTAGCGATTTCTATGACCTCTCGCTGCCGAAAAAGTTGATATAGAGAGTCGGGTTTCGGTTGCTATCAGCGGTCGGTCCCGTGGCTACACCAAAGAGTCAACCAGCGGCCTGTGATTTCTGTTGATAAGCAGTCTCCCACACACACAATGGAAAATCCCTTGATGTGTTCTATCTTACACCTTTCTGTCTGCCTGCATGTGTGTGTGTGTGTGTGTGTGTGTAGGTGAAAAAGCGTGTGGTGCAGGTGATCAGTGCCATGGCTCATCATGGCTACTTAGAGTTAGAGGGAGGAGAGCTATTGGTCCGCTTCATGGTTCAGCACTGTGCCTTACCTGACACACACCAGGTACACTCAACTCTCTACTATAACACTGTCATATCAGGTACACTCACCTCTCTACTATAACACTGTCATACCAGGTACACTCACCTCTCTACTGTAACACTGTGTCATATCAGGTACACTCACCGCTCTACTGTAACACTCATACCAGGTACACTCACCTCTCTACTGTAACACTGTGTCATACCAGGTACACTCACCGCTCTACTGTAACACTGT